>VDFB02270651.1:288777909-288822428 GCA_007258455.2 Sequoia sempervirens | reverse complement strand
AATTGTTCCAGAGGATGGAAGGAACTAGTATGAGCTTTGAATTGCCAAATCAGAGATATGTTAGATCTCTCTTATGTCAAAAAATCCAAAAAAAAGTGAAAAGTTGAAAAATTCAAAAAAATCAAAAAATGGAAAATCAAAAAAGAGATTTCTCAATGGATGGGCACATTTCTTGCTCTCAAGATAGTCTTAAAGACATAGCTCAGATTCATGAAAGATTGAATGCACAACTGTGGCCCGAGAATTTGTCTAAGTTTGCTTTGCCAGGAAGGTGTCGAATTCATGAGACCTCCCAACACGAAGAAATCAGTTGCTTAACATTCCTCTCAAGGATAGAGCTTGTTCTCCAAGGGAAAATTTTCTTTTGGGATGTCCCCAAGCCAGGAATATTGGATGTAGAACCTGATGATTATAGCCTTCCAGGAGTTGTGGATGAAGCCTTCGCAAGATTCATACTTGTGATCCAAAATCAGTTGGGACTTGGCAATGATCCCTTGAAAGGTGTTTTGCTCCCTCGTTGGTGTCGGATTCACAACGCACCTCATCCAGAGTTCACTTGCACAACATGTGAACTAGCCATCAACTTCGCCAGAAGTCGCCTCGGATTACCAGTGCTACCATATGGATTATTCAAAGACAAAAGATGGATTGAATATGCCACACAAACATTTTTAGCACCAAATGAAGAATGTACTTCGACATCATCCAACAACAAGGAGAATGAGTCACAACAAGAAGATGTGATCGAGCTTAGGGAGCAGGCAGATGAAGATTGTTCCTACATCATGTTAGAACAAGAGGATATTGGAACAAAGATCAAAGAAGCAATGGAATATATCCAAGGAAGAGAAAATACCCAAGGCAACTGTCAACGTATAGAAGTGAATGAAGGTACTAGATTGCAAGCTATTGAAGACCATCAAGTGCCAGAAGTGAACTTAGCTCGAAGTAGAGATGGAGGAGAACGTGGCGAAGAGGGAAGTGATTCCAATACACTTCAAGAAGGGATACTCCTTGATGAAAGAATTCAATCATGCATGAACAAGATAGAAGAAATGGTAAGCAACTTAAGGCAAGATGATGTGTTTGAATATCAATGGGCTACCAAGATGGAGGCTGAATATGAAATGCATTTTGCATCAACACTTGATCCATTATTCACAATCATGGAGGAGTTGCTTGATGAAATTGAAACAAATGAAATACTGCTTGACAAAGAGATAGAAAATGAAGAACAATTCGGGTTGGGGCTTGATTCGTTGTTAAGGGTTCAAAAAGAGCTAGCGCATGAAGTAATCCAAGTTTCCAAATGCTCTTTCGAATTGATTTCCCGCCCCACTCCTCCCAGTTTGGATCATCTCCACGTTTTAGATGCGAGAGGTATGGTTCACCATCAACTTCGACCTCCTGATGAAGCAGTGGACGACAGGCAAGAATTCATGCCAGCGAATGAAGACCACCAGGTTATATCTTTCCCTACTGTTGATTACAAGGAATATCATTTTGATTATGGAGATTTTGGAAAGAAAACTTGTTTATGGATTAATCATGGTCCAGATGAGTTGCCCCAATTGCTAATATTTCCTGAAGTTTTGCTTGAGTTTGAGATTTGTATTGTGAAAGAATATTTCTCCGAGTTTAAAGATAAGTTTGCAAAACTTCGTACTATTACTACTGCTGTGCTGTTACTGAACACCCTGAGAAATCATGCCAGGAGTTGTATGTACTTAGGTCTTTTGATTGTTGTTCGCTTAAAGTTTTTGTTTTTGTTTAGATTAGTTGTCTTGCTTTCGTAGTTTAGTTGTTGCTTTCAATAAAAGGGGATCCCATTTGTGAAGTGGGTGTTGTGTTTGCCAAGGCCCAAAACAATGTTGGTCCATTTCTTGGACAGTCATCCAGGAACTGCTTTAGAATCCGAGGTTATTCTTTAAAGTCTTATCATTTGGTTAGGAACTGTACTTGACTCGGAAGGGAATCACCTATTGTGTCTTGACACCAAGTCTCACGATTGTTATATTTTACACATAATTAATTGCCCTAAGTCATTGAGGTTTCTTAGGAGAAGTCTTGGCGAGTGAAAATCTTGCGTCTCGCTTCAGCGCCACTACAATTCTCAAACCCATTGGAGGCTTCATTGCCTGCCAGCCAATTAAGGAATTGACGGAGAAATCAAATGGAGAAAAGAAAATGTGCTTAAAAGAAATATCTAAAAAACGAGAAAGAAAGAAAATGAAAAATAAAATATTATGAAATATTGGTTTTGGGAACATGCAAGTAACTCCACCGGGGCTATGAACGCCCGGCCGGCAGTGGAGCAATATTCGTGAGAATTGTAGCGACAACCTCGTCGGGGCTATGGATGCCTGACCGGCAGGGAGGCGATGTCCAGGATGCTTTTGGAGTTAAGATATTCATTTAACTTGCTGGGACAGGTTCTGGGAGCTTCAATGGTCTTTTGAGCTGGAATGAATGCATACGCACACACTTGTAATCAAAAGATGAGGTACCTTGATCCAATTTAGGATTCCTCTTCCCTTTTAAGTATATGCCCTAATCAGTTGATAGGTTTTGAAAGAATTATCCAAAGGTTCTGAGTGTGGAATGGGTTTTGTCTTTGAAATGTTCAGGAACATTTATTCGGGTTGGGGCTAATGTTGTGACGTTTTTCACACATCGCCCCATTGCAAATGGGGACCCCCTAATTTTGGCTTTGCTTTGCGTTCATTTTGTCGTTGTCTCTCTTGTCTACTATCTTTCTTTCCGGGATTGTGCCTGTCTTTGAGCTTAAGCGTGAAACTGACCAAGTCTAGAAATTAGGGTTTTGAGTTTTCCAGCCAATCTAAAGTCAAATGAGGTAAATAAATTGAAAATTGAGACTAACACTGTTGTTAGTATGCTTCCGGCAGGTTTTCATAGAAATTTCATCAGATTCTGACTACTTACTATTTTTAGTAAGTGTGCAATTACAGCCAACCCGTCAGCATTTTTGAGATTCTGACAGTCACACTGTGTCTAGAGCACATCAGGCTACTCACAGGTTAAATTTGAACTAAAACGGACAACTTGCTATTTTTAGCAGTTCTGCCTTCGGAAGCAATTTTCAGGGCTTAAACGCAGAGTTTTTCAACGCACGTCCGGAGATTCCTTGTGGGTTTTTCGAGACCTTCGCAGTGATGAGACATGCAAAGCAGGACGACGACTTTCAGCATTCGGCCTTTGGAGGCCAAAATTAGGGTTTGCATGCAGACATTTTCAGCGCATGTCGGCATCTTCTTTCTGGGTTTTCCAAGAGCTTCGCGACGATGTAACATGCAAATGGAGCTGACCACTTTTTGGAAACTTACTATTTTTAGCCAGTGCGTGCATGTTGAAGATTTTTCTGGGTTTTTCTGGGTTTTTCAAGATTTTTCGGGCAGTATGACATGCAAGATCATCCGGCAGCCGGTCAGTCACTTTTCCGGCCGTTTTCTATTTTTAGCCGGTATCACTTGGGCAGCAGCTCGACGCTTCAGAAATGCAAGCTGATCATCATGCAACTGAAACGACGTCAAACGGAGCTCATCTGAGCGACATGCATAAAATTAGGGTTTCGAGCTTCAGCGCTAAAAATGAGGAGTCAAAGGTCAAAATGTTCAAAACTGAAGCACCCACCATGATCAGCATCCTTTCGAGAGTCTGCTGGAAAAATTTGAAGGCGATCGGAGTACCTGCTATTTTTAGTAAGGTGTTTTGGACGAGGGCTATAAATAGAAAGTTGATCTCGGCGTCAGCATACACAGGCAAGTTCACCAACGACGGGCGCACTGTCCAAATTTCAAGGCAAACGGAGCAAAGGAAGCCCCATAAACCAACACTTACTATAAATAGTAAGTCACTTCGGCAGTAGCTAAATTGGTAGGTTGGCACCGGATCTCAGCGAGTACAGGTCAGGCACGTGATGAGGAGCCTTTGGTGCAAATTTCAAAGCAAACAGAGTTACAAAGGATGAAGAATTAGATAGTTGCTATTTTTAGCAGGTCAATTAGGGTTTCCTAAAATCAGGGGCGGAACCCGACATCCAGGCAAGAGCAACGTCCAGTGACGATCACCATGTTTTGGGCATTCAACACACAAAGTTTGAAGACTTTCTGAACAGTTTCTATTTTTAGCAGGTTGCTAAAAATAGCAGGTACAAACAGACATCAGGCGCTGACAGAACAAGCTAGTCAAAATTCAGAGCAAAGTGAAAATCGGGCTTTCAGGAGTCGGAATCCAGTCAACGGCGCGAAATTTCAGGAACTTTCTAAAAATAGAAAGTCAGGGTGAATTAGGGTCGACCACAGAGAATCAACTTAAATCTAGCAGCGGGCGTAAAATTGTGCTAAAATGGATAAAATTACAAGTCCGGCATTAAGGCTCACTTTGAAGGCTGAACAAAGGCAGAAAATGGCTAAGTCTGGAAAACTTGACATAGCAGGGTCAAAATGCGCCCAAGGTCATGAAGGTTGGAGTGAAAAATTTTCTAAGTGTCGGAAATTGGACGGAGACCCTGCCAAATGCGCCTTAACATGTGGAGTAAAATGATCAAAATTTTCTAAGTGTTTTAAATTGAGTGTAGACGGGGTGAAATGCGCCCAAGGAGATTGAGGATTCAAAATTTCACTAAGGCATTCAAAATGAGCAGAGACCCTAGCAAATGCGCCCCTGGGTGTTCAAGATGAGAAATGTTCTAAGTGTCAAAAAAATGAAAGTTGGGCATGCCATTTGCGCCCCTCTCAAGACTAGAACCTCCTTGTGCTATTTGCGCCTTGATGCTTGCTAGGTCATGTGCGCCCAAGGTCATGAAGGTGTTAAAACATGAAAATTTATCTAAGGCATTTCAAAGTGAACGTAGCCATGGTGATTTGCGCCTATGACAAAATGGAAGTTGGAGGCCTCCTTAGCGCCAAAGTCTAAAATGAAACCTTGATAGGTGAAATGCGCCCAAGATGAGAGGGGTGGCTTAAGAATTGACTAAGTGTTGAAAACTAGAAGCTAGCCTAGGCAAATGCGCCCAAGTTGGAAAGCCATAAAAAAATAAAAAATTCTAAGTCTGAGAAAACTCAAAGCAGGAGGGGTGGAATGCGCCCAAGGAACTAGGAGCAAAGGGAAAACTTAAAAAAAATTGCTAAGTGTGGGAAACTAAAAGTTGAGGGTGGTATATGCGCCTAAACCAAGAAAGAGGATGTGCATGGAAATTTTGTCTAAGGCGTAAAGCCACTTGGAAATTTCTCTAAGTTCTGATAATTTAAAGTCCATGATGCCAAGTGCGCCTTAAGTGAAAGTTGAGTTTTAAAAGAAATTTTAAGTGGTTGAAAATGAAAGTACAAGGGGTCAAATGCGTCCTTGAGTTGAAGACATCCGCCTAAGTGTTGAAATTAAATGTTCTATATGCCAAATGCGCCTAGAGTGGAGTAAGGAAGTTTGAAAATTGCCGAAGTTAGAAAAATGAAAGCACATGCATGGATTTGCGCCCTTTGGGGAAAAGGTTAGGTAAATTTTTTTTACTAAGTCATAAACCTGAAAGTTGAAACATGAAGTGCGCCTTGCTTTACATGGAGGTATAAAATCTTCCAGGTGTTAAAATTGAATGTTCTCCCTGTGATATGCGCCTTGAATTTGGGATGTCTTATTTGCGCCTAGACTGGAGAGTCTTTGAAAATTCACTAAGGCGTGGAAATTTAAAGTTCGAGCTGTAATCTGCGCCCAAGTCTGGAGGATAAAATTTTATCAAATGGAAGCTACTCACCCTATATGCGCCTCAGGCATTGATTGAAAGCTCCACGAAGAGAATGCGCCCTCAATTAAAGTTGGACATATCAAATGCGCCATGGGAAAACTGGGAAGAAAGCCTGGCAAATGCGCCCCAACTGAAAGTATAAGACAGCAGATACGCCCCAAAATGGAAACCCAACCTCTTGTTTGCGCCTTGAACAAAGGGAAGAATATTGATTTTAAAAGAAGACCATGTGATATGCGCCTGGAAGTTCCACCTGTGAAATGCGCCTCAAGCTAGAAGCTTGAAATTGACTAAGTTAAGAAATTAAAAGCCTCCCTATTCATATGCGCCTTTGAGGTTCAAATACACTAAGGCGAGCAAGCTGAAAACTCCAGAGGCTATATGCGCCCCAAACTAAATGCTCCCCATCTAATTTGCGCCCAAGGTAAAGGAGGATAACAAAATCGAATCTAACCTTTGCAATATGCGCCTTGAGGAATGGAGTGTGATTTGCGCCTGGAAGGTATGGCTGGAATATTTCTAAGGCGTTGGGGATTCAAAATTCTTCTCTCTCCTTTGAATGCGCCCATACAAAGTCAAAAGGGCAGATGTGGCGTTTAAAGTTTATCCTCCTTCAAGGAAGATGTGCGCCCAAATTAAAACAAGTATGCTAGGCGTAAAAAAATGCCAGGGTGGTGAGTGGTATATGTGTTAGGAAATATTGCCAGAGGGTGGAATTAAATTGCTAAGGCATGGTAATATTATTCTCCAAATGCTGTGCGCCTAAGGTGGTGTGAATGAAATATGCTAGGCGTAAAAAAATGCCAAGGTGGTGAGTGAAAGTGATGTGCTAGGCGCTAGAATTTTGATTTAATATATCCTCTTCAAGTGAGAAGTGCGCCTGGATTTGAAAATTGATATTGCTAAGAGGGTAAATAAAGTGTGAATGCCAAGGTGTTAGAAAATATTGCGCCTAGGGTGGTGAAGTTAAAGCAACTTGCCGGACGATGAAAGTGTTGGGTGTTGAAAATTTCTTTTTCCAAAGAAAAGATGAATTGACAAAAGTTTCCACCAAGATAAAAAAAAAAATATTTCTAAGGCAAAATTTTCAAAATGCAAAGTGATTCAAAAATTTTCTAAGGCACAGAATATTTTCTTCCTTGGGAAAAATGCCTAAGTCTGATGAATTGATAAAATCTTCTTTCTAAGGCACGAGCAAATTTGTTGGAGATGAAGTCAGAAAATGCCAGCTGCACAGGGTCAATAAAAATTTTCCAAGTCAGAGAAAAATTCTCAGAGGGGATCGAAAAACGAGAATAAATTTGATGAAAGATTATTTTCTAGGGTTCAAAATTCAAGAAAATCAAATGAACCCGTTCGTTGGGTACCCATGGGTTTGGTGCGTTCTGAAGGAAATTTTCTTCTGGGTATTGATGATTGTCGATCAGGAATGGATTTTGAAATCTTCTACACTTTGTCGAGGCCTTCAGGGTGAATATTTTTGATGGGCGCCAGGTTGATGAATTTCCTAAGGGAAATTTGAAAAATTTTCTAAGGCATGAAATGAAATTTGGTTGACATAAAATTGCCTTGGCCGATGAATTTGAAAACGATCGCCTAGATGATTTTTGATCAAATTCCAGATGAAAGAATTTCTTCTCAAGCCAAAGTTGGATGAAATATTAGAGCAAAGTATGCTCAGGCAGAATGCAAGATGGGTGGGAAATTTGACTAAGGCATGAAGAATTTGAACGCGAAGTTGGCTAATGAAGACGATGAGCCCTTGAAGATCAAAGCGTGAAAATCGGGTAAGTAAGGTGAATTTGTGTTATGAAGTGTTCTAACACTCTTCTCCTTGGTTGTTTTGCAGGAAGAATGTCGAGGCCAGAGCACGATGTTTGGAGGTGATGAAGCACGATGATATTACAACTTTCGAAGGAAGATAAAGTTACGAGTTTCAATCTCAAAGGGAGAAGAGTTGCAAGAAATTGGCTAAGTGTTAGCTCAAGTGGGAAGTCAAAGAACAAGAGTCGAGAAGAAGATCAAGAGTAGTGTGAACGCGTCTACAAAAAGAGAATCTTCTAGAAGGTGGTGGCCATTATGGCTCATTTATTACCCCACTCCACTTGGTGGCGGTTTTTAGGGCATATCTTGTTTAGGGCTGAGGTGGCACAATCTGGGCCATCCAGCTGATTGTAATCTGAGCCGTCCGTTGGACTTGGCCAGCTATATAAAGGGGGAGTCCCCCTCATTTGTACCTTCAGTAGACATTAGACAATAGAGAAGATTAGAGTAGGAGTTAGAATAAAGAGATAACTTAGAAGTAGATTGATAGTGTAGTTGGAGGAGAAGGAAAGTTTTCCTTTGAAAACTTTTGTAAGAAATTGTCGTGTAAAGCTTTCATAATAAAAGATCTTTCATTGATGGTGAAATTCATCTTTGTTGTGGATAGCTAGCGAGGTTTCTTCATCCCTTCTACTTCAAGTAGCGTAGAGTAGCATAAATTTCATTTTCATGCAAGTAGAGGATAGTAATTGTGGAATGTGGTGTTTGATCTAAGCAACTTCGTCTATCCATACCACTAGCGTGTTTGTTGATGGTGAATGCGCCTTGCGTGGTCAACTGGAAACATTGTGAGCCTAACTTCAATCACAGTTTGAATGATGGTATGCGTCGTTGTGATGGTATCTTCATGTCAAGTGGTGGTTTGAATATCTTTAGTCATCTCCCTTGAAGATTGCACCGACTCCGTGGAAGCTGTCCGATGCGAGGCAAAGCGAAGTCCGGTTTGAAGCTTGCGAATATTGATCGCCATATCCCACACCTTAAAGTAGATTAGAATCTTCTTAACCTTACCCCATTTCATTCAGTACTTTCCGGTTAGAATAGGAAACAAGAACTTCATAGACAAATCTTTCGAGCATTTGAATTCCTTTCTCCGCTGCCGAACAATTCCGTAAGTCCCCTTGAAATACCAGCAAATCACATCGAGCCAAACTGAGCCTATTCGCACTGAAAGAACCTTGGAGTTGAACACACGAACTTTCTTGCAATCTTAGCGTGCGGAATACTTTGATCAAGAGAGAATAGGGAAGCCGTTGGCAACTTTATTCTGTGTTGGTGCGGTCACGAAAAACACATCAACACTATCTTTCTCCTATTTCATTAGGAAATGAGATCCTCTAAAGGTAGGATTGAATTTCAATGCTAGGTGAGTCAACCCTATTGGAGATCTTGCAAATTTCCTAATGAAAAAATGAGGTAAAATCTACATGAACAACACTTTGGAGAGAAAAACTAAAAAATAGTAAATGAACTCAATTATACAATGTGAAACTTGAATCATTAATTTAAAGCATAAAACAATTAGAAACAACAGACTTTTGGCAGATTTGAGAAAGGTAAGTTGATGTGTATCAGTCACCAAAAACTACTGTTGAGTGTCCTCCTAAGATAGATTCACCCTAAGGCGAATGGGTCTTGCTACAAGGATCCAAAATTTGATTTCACAGTCCTTTACTCCTAGATATGGACTCTTGATTCTTCTGGATCTCATTGTTGGAAAGTCGGAATTAAATTTCGCATGTAAGATTCTATGGCTTGACAACTTTGATGACAAGTTTGAAAACTTTGTAAGATTGCACTTTGGATCAATTTTCAATCCTTCTTCACCTACAAATTTTCACATACAAAGAAAGGGAAAATTGTTTTTTTTTTGGTGAATGGGGGTTTGCCTTGGTTAAACCCCATTTTGGCAATTAAACCTTGAAAATAAATAAAACATGAATGAAAGGAATGATGAATGAAAAATGCTATGCTGCAACTCACCAAACCCTTGAATGGAGATCCTTAGAGGATTGAAGTCCAACACATCTCTCCAAGGTCTTGATCTTGCATGAAATGGATTGATTGGATGTTGATCTTGATGCTTGAATTCTTGAAACCTACATAACAATGTTAGCTCCAAAAACATGCATAGATGCATATAACTTTGTCATGATGCTTGAGATCTTAATGTTGTTGTATAAGACTAATAAATCTGCTCTTGAACACCTTTGACATTAATTTTTGTGAAAGTTGCCTTAATGTTGCTTCTTGATTCTAGATATTGAATTGATAAAAAGACCTTGTATTTATAGGTAATTTTCTAATTTCCCGACAATTAAACATTAAAGGACAATAATTGAAATTTTAATTTGAATCATAAAAATGCTACCAAAAACATATTAAAAATTGAGACCCTCAACTTAAGGAGGACCCATTCGCCCTTGGAAAAATGGGTCCTAGGACCTACTTCTAGGACACTCAACTTTAAAGGCAATTTAATTAATGTTTGCAATTGTTTAATACAAGTTCCCATTTCAGAAAATGGGATTAATTAGGCTTTTAAATGCACATTTGGGATAATTAGAGGCTTAATTAAGTCCAATTAAATTAAGGAACCCAAACATAGAGTGAAAATGTAAAGCTGTACATTTTTCTACACTACACTTTGAAGTACTTGACTGGAGCAGGTTTGTCATACCACAACTCATAGGGGGTTTTCTCATTGTTCACTCTTAATTGAACTCCATTCAAGGTATATATTGTTGTATGTATTGCTTCTCTCCAATATACATTAGGTAACTTGACCTCATTTAGCATAGTTCTGGCCATCTCTTTGATTGTTCTATTCTTCCTCTCAACCACTCCATTTTGTTGTGGAGTCCTTGATGCAGAATATTGTCTTTTGATTTGAATTCTCCACCTTTATCAGATCTTAGACATTTGATCCTTCATCCAATTTCCTTTCCAACCATGGATCTAAAGATTTTAAATCTTTCAAATGTATGTGACTTATCATTTAAAAAGGTCACCCATGTCATTCTTGAGTAATCATCTATCAACAACATGAAGTACCTTTCTCCTTGCAATTCCTTTGTCCTTGTGGGGCCACAAAGATCAATATGCACCAAATCCAAAGGATTTTTAGTTGCATACTCTTTTGTTAAAAATTTGACCCTTGTTTTCTTGCCTTACTGACATTCCTTGCAAGTGGCATTTGTAGGTTTGGTTATCTTGGGCATGTGTCTAACAAGATTCTTTGAGCTTACTTTTACCAAATTGTCAAAATTGACATGACCCATTCTTCCATGCCATCACCAACTTTCATCAACTTGTCCAATCATGCAGCTTTGACCATTCACTTCATTGAGATTGTAAATATTGCTTTCAGTCCTTGTACCTTCTACAACTAATTTCCTTGGTTTTCTTATCTTGCATCCTTCTACATTAAATGAAACTTTATATCCAATTTCACACATTTGACTGACACTTAGTAGATTATATTTTAATCCTTCAACATACAAAACATCATGTGTAGGAAATCTTCCATCAATGCTCAAATTTCCTTTACCATATATCTTTATTGCAGTGTTATCTCGCAAACTCACAGATCTTTGCATTTACTAAGTTTGATAAATTTTCTCTTATCACCTAGCATGTGCTTAGAGCAACCACTGTCTATTACCCACAAATTTTTCTTTTTGGGATAAAGTGAAGTTTGTGCGATCATTGATTGTACATACTTCTTGGTGGAACCTTCAAATTTTGCAAATTTGAAGTGCTTATGTCCTTTCAATGTGTCAACAGAGGTTAGGTCGACATATTGCTAAATCTAGCCCGGAGCCCATCTTTGCCAATCAAAATTTTGCAACTCAGAGGTCATCTTTCAAATATACATGGTAGGATGTTTCTTGGTACATATACTAGGATGTCTGCTCAATTTCATGCTCCCTGGATAAGTTTTGATGGGATTTTTAATCTTTTTCTGACTACAACCGGGCTAAATTTGGTGTTTCAGAAAGTTGCAAATTTTAAAATTTTGAAGGAAACCCATTTCATGTTTTTGTCTAAAAAATCTTCAGTTCTATTTTCATAAAAAATGGAGTCCATATGATGCATTATTTTAATTTGTTTCAGTTGCAGCGAACACGTTCGACAGACCATTTTATAGAGGTACCTAAATTCTAATTGCTGGGAAAAATCTAATTTAAAACCCATGTTTTAAATAATTTCTTATGGCTGCTTGAAAAAAATCACAGCTCCAAGAGTCCTCGTTTGTGCGCAGTGAATTTTCCCTATTTAGGTGGCAGGCGAAATTAAAACTGATATATTTCCTAAAGTTTCAAAAGCTAATGTTTAAAGTATTTAAAATATTTTAAATGCTATTAAAGTGAAAGTAAACATGAATTAGAAATTTTAGGGAAAATTTAACATTGCAAATTTTAAAATATTTTATTAAACTTTATAAAGTCTTCTTTCCTACCCACAGTGAAAGCTACGACTTTAGAAGTTAGCAGGGAAGTGGGGAGAGTTGCAGCAAGCGTGGAGAGGGAGTACAATATTTTTTAAATGAATTTATTCAAACTTTAGAAGGCAGAAAAATATTTTGTGTGCTCTTTTTAGTGCTTTCCCAAGGGCAATATTGCTGCCGTCAGTAAATGAGAGCGGGGAACCTGGGAGAATTTGGGGAGTTAAATATTTGCATCAAACATGTGAAAAGGGTTTTCACTATTGAGGCAACAAAAAATAAAGGTTGTTCACGCTGAAATGAAAGCTAATCACGTGCAAATTTTCAAGCAAAATTTTAATGTGATTTTTGAGCTACAAACCATGATTTTTTCTTTCAAAATGATGCTTGAAGAATTTCCCATGCCTGGACAATGATTTTAGCAATGATTTATGCATTTTCTGGCTACTAGTAAGCTTAAAAATTACCTACAATTTCTTTGGTGCCATTGTTGGAGCCATTTTCTTCCATTTTTTAGTTTGAAATTCATTTCAAAATTGTTGCAATGTGAAACATTCATGTCCAAGTTTTTTTTGCCAGCATTATGGGACTTTTTGCAGGCTGTAATTGGAGTTTCTCACCTTCCAAAACATGCTCTAAGTATTTCTTGTGTCATGGGAGAAAAATAAAAAATGCTATGATCACTTTGGAAGCATCAAGAATGTTGAAAATGCTCAGTATGCATTGGAAACGACCTACACTTGATTTTCCAAGCAAACTTCAGGGTAAAATAAGTCATCATGGGAGTGAGAAGGCTATAGACAGAAAGAATGCACATGAAGGTGGATTACAAATCAAATGTTTGAAAAATTGTCAAACTATTTGCAATATAAAATGAGGCCTCAAGAATCTAAAAATGTATGATTAAATCATATATTTAAAAGCTAGCAGTGAAGTTAACAGTTTATGGGTAAAGATTTTACCTACAGAGAAAAATGGGAACTGGGTAAGTGGGTTTTGACCCCGAGGTTAATATTTTTCACTTGCAAAGTGAAAATGAGGGCAAAAAACATGGTTTTACAAGTAGGTAAAAGGTTTGCACGGAATTGCAAATGAATACAAAAAATGAAGAGCAAAATGGGAACTGGGTAAGTGGGTTTTGACCCCGAGGTTAATATTTTTCACTTGCAAAGTGAAAATAAGGGCAAAAAACATGGTTTTACAAGTAGGTAAAAGGTTTGCATGGGAATTGCAAATGAATACAAAAAATGAAGAGCGAAAATGAAGTGAAGAGGCATTCTCTTATTGCTAGTTAGTTGCAAATCAGGGGTGTTGTGATGTGCCATGTGTTACCATAGATTGATTTTAGGGCTTTTCTTCTTTCTTCTCATTTCTCTTAAAATGAGAAGTTGTTTCATTGCAAGGTGGTTCTAGAATTTCTAGGTCTGAAGTATTGTAATTTTGCACAAGGTTGTCTCTAGATTAGGATTTCTTCAAATTTCAGGGTTCAATGTTGTAACCCATTTTGTAATGGCAAGCAAATCAGTTTGCAACTTTTGGAAGAACCATGCCATACTATAATGTCTCTAGAATGTATGCATTGTATTTTTTATCAAAATATTCAAGGATTATGATGTTTTTTATTGCACATTTGTTGTAATAAGTGTTTGGATTGATGACTCCTATTCAAAGAATTGGTTAAAGTGTGCTCTCAATTAAATGCTAAATATCTTGTATTGCATTCAGGATCCATAAGAATGTTGCAGATATGTCCTAAAGAGACCTCATTATTGTAATGCAGTAATGATTTAATGGTCATTGGTTTTGAGTTCAGGCTATTACCAAATAGGTTACTTCATTTTGACTTTGCTATGGACAAGGCATTGGTCTAGTGTATTTCTTTTGTGCAAACCTTGGAAGGGATCACCATTGAAAAACTTAATGAATCTTTGCCATTTTCATGTTTAACTTATTTCTAGTTTTCTATATCTTCATGGAGAGTAAAGAACACATGGGTTATGCTTGGGAATGATCTAGTTGTAACTCATTTGTGTATCTGAGATGAATATGTCTTAATTTATTTGTTCTTAATGTTGATTGAAGGTGCAAAAGAATTATGCCTAAATGTAATCAAATGTATAACATCCTTTATACATTTATTTGAGAACCATCCACACGTTATAAATCTGCAATGCATTTTTTAGCACAAGTTTCATTAAATGTGTAGATCTTTGAATAGGAATACCCTCTTGAGTTTTGTGGAGCTCAAAGTGCAGAAGGCTGATTATAGCCTTGTTCATTGGCCTTTCTTGTCCCTGATGTTTTGATAATTGATCCAGGTAGGGTGCGGCTTAAACATCACACACTAAGGATTTGACTTCTTACGTGGCTCTGGGTCCCACTCTTTCACTATTCGGTCAGATTCTTATCTTCCGTTTCCCGTTTTGTTTTCTACTGCACTCCTCAGACTTTGGATAGTCATGATCACTGTAGCTTCTACTGAATCCAGCTGTCACACTCATTGATAATGAAACTATGGTTAAGTTTGAATTGAAATTTCAAATCTGCCTCTCCCGCTCAAGCAACAACAGGAGTAGATATTTCTTCCGAAATAGAAAGCTTCTTTGATGTCTTTTTTTCCCTGCTACTACTTCTTCTGGAAGCTTAGCTTGCTGCTGCTTCTTGTTTTTTTTTTCTTCCATCTATAGAGCATGTAGACGGTTAAGTTGGAAATCCTCTGGTAGACATGTATACAAAATGCAGACAGGGCACGTGAACTGTTTGAGCGGATGCCTCAAATAAATGCAGTCTCATGGAATGCTATGGTTGTAGGATATACACAAAATGCGTTTGTTGAAAAGGATTTAGAAACTTTCAACTAAATGCAATTGGCAGTTGTAAAGCCAGACTCTGCCACCTTTTCCAGCATTCCTTGTGCCTCTGCCAAAATGGGAGCTTTGGAACAGGGCATGGACATCCATCGCAGGATAATGGATAGCGGGATTTTGTCAGATGTTGTAGTCGCAACTACCTTGGTAGACGTATGCAAAAATGTTGGAATCATAGACAACGCACGAGAACTGTTTGACAGAATGCCTCAAAGAAATGTTTTCTCATGGAATGCCCTAGTTGCAGGATATTAACAAAATGCATTTGAGGACATAAATTATTAAGGTTCTTATTATTCTTTATTATGTCTTCATGATTGAAAGCGTCACTTATTATGTAGTGATAAGTTGTATGGTTTCTTTCATTTATTAGATGGAGAGAGGATCCAGGTAGTACTTGAGCATGTTTGATAGTTGTGATAGTAGTTATATAATATTCAATGTTTTTATTAATATGGGATCAATAGTTGTGACTTTAAAGTTGTTAGTGTTGATGATAACTACCCATAATTAAACAAAATGTATTCTTTTGATCTGAAAAGCAACCAATCATGTGATTCCACATCAGCGCTCAATAAAACATGCTGTGAATGCACAAGTATTGGTCTCACTTTTTTTTGGGCTTTTATGGACACCTTGACAAAAAGCATGCTGATGTGGCCCTAAAACCTTAGTTATAAGTAGGGGACTTGTCAAGTAAGCTGTTGTAAAAAAATGGGAGTGATTTGAAATTTTCACGTAGGATAATTAGAAGCACGAAATTAAGGTGCTCATCTACTGGGTCCTCTCCCCTATATGTATTTGAATATGGGTTCTTAGTGGGAATGTTTCTAAGAAAATTATTCTTGAGAGAAACATATGATGAATCTAAAAGTAAGTGTATTTCATAAGGGTAGTCCCTCAAATACTAGTAATCAAGGAAGCATTGTTTGTCTGTATCAATAACAATTCTAAATATAGAAGAAATTTACAAGATTGAGCAAGGTATTTTTTAATTAATTTTTTTGTATTTTCACTTGTAATTATATACAGTTCATCATGAAAGACTACTCTTTCTTGCTAAGATAAATAAAAAAATTAAGTTCAATGGAATATCTAAATGTATAAATTCAATACCTAATATACTCAAAAATTAATTGTCCTTGTTTGATGGGAGTGATTTACATTACGTAGTGTGCATCTTCATGTCTTAGTTAGTCTAATGAATTATTTCAAGATATTCGTTGAGGATGTATTGTTGAAACTATTTGTTCACTATTAGAAGGGTAATATAAAATATAATTATATTAACTTAGATAATTATATTTCATATTACGAAAAATTTCAAAATATTATTATTGAGTAGTTTAGAGATGAAGTTGATCTTAGTAGGTTAATTGCATAACTTTCTACTATTTAGAAAATAACAATGAATCAATTTGTCCATTTACTATTAGATAATATCACTTTGAGTTGTGACAAATATCCCTAAGCATGTAAGATATATTATATAAGAATGTTTGAAATTTTATCATGGAGTCTTTGATCCTAAGTATAATATTTTTTCAAAAGAGATGAATCTCATAAGTCTCTCATAGGCTTATTATTGAGGTAAATATCGATGAAACCATTAGGGTATCAATGATGTTACATCTTACATCCAAAATTGTTTGATAATCCCTTAGATTTGGATGTTTAGTCTAATAAGTTAGCTATAAATATTTGTGATGCTAATGACCAAGTTATAGTATATAGTGATTCATTCCTTTGGTTTGAAGCATTCCAACAATTAGATACAAAATATGCTAAAAGAGAAGTTCTAACAAAAGAAGATGAATAAACTACTAATGAAGTCAATTTAGCATTATTTCTTAATAAATTTTCTACTAGATTTATTAATGAATTTGGTTATAGTAACGAGTCTCATGTAGCATGTTACAATGAATGCACGATAGAAAATAAAGAGCCTATACTATGAAAAACTAGGTCCTTCACATTTTGTGCCTCAACTTTCCATGTTTAACTTCAATGATCTAAATGATGGTTTGGGTTACCTATATGACTCAAGTGTATATGATTTTTCCTATTTTTATTATAGCATTAGTTTTTCATGTTCCAATAATATTTTACAAACATTAATAAAGTTAACCAAATTGATAGTAGAAGTAATATTTGGATCTTTGTGCAAATGAAGAAGAAAATAAGCTACACATTTTAGGTGACCTATATATTTAACCCAATATAGCTTACTTAAGAGAATTTTCCTATATTTGAGAGTTTTGCTTGGGATTTCCTAATAAAAAGTTTTCTTTATAAAAATCATGTAGCCTAGTATGTCATTTTGCAACATAGGAATATGAGGCATTTAAGTTTGATGTTAATATATGTAAAGTGATTTGCATTTAGGACAATGTCAAGACATTATATTATGAAGAATTTTATTTTCCTATGTGTTGGGATAGATTCACTTTCCAATAATGATGAACCATGCAATATTAGCATAAATACTTGATGCAACTATAATAATGTTAATATGCAAGATTTCTATGTGTTCCATAGTGAGCTATTTGATTCATATAAGGGCCCAAAAGTTGATTTTTATTCTTGATCTTCAACCAAAATATGCACATGTGTACATTCTTGAATGTATGAGAATAATTATATTTTAGCTAGGTAGTAATTACATTATAATAAAAAGAATGGAATAACTAATCTAAAATGTTGTTTTTGATTAAGGGAGGTATTAGTTTTATGTTTTCCTACAACCTTTGTGTACAAGAGGTCCTTGTAGATGATAATGTATCACATTTTTTGTATGGACCATTGTAACTTCATGTATGTATGCTAGAATATTCCTAGTTGTAATTGGATGTCTCTAATATGTGGGCAATGCTATTCATTGTGAGCCTTTAAGTTTTAGGTTTCTCTTTCTTTTATGTGTAATTTATATTTGTACATTGTTCTTGTGCATTTTAGTTTGTGGCTTTATTTAATTCTTCTCCATATCGTCTTGGTTTGGTATGCTCTATTAGAGACTTCTACATTCCTGTTGTACCTTTTAGAGATTTAAGTCCCTAATAAGAGGTGTTGTTGGCATCCATTCTTGGAATAACCTATTTCTATCTCTTTATAGTGTTTTAGAATGTTTAACATTGACAAACAATCTAAGAAATTTAAATTAGTAAATAAAATAGTTTGAAAGTAAAATAAAATAGTTTTGAAGTAAATAAAAGAGCTCCAAATTGATGTCTATTGACACTTTTTTAGAAAGGTATATTTAAGATTATATTAGTATTTATATTTGATATTGGTTCTCCTTAATAATGGTTTGCTATTAATTAATGCCAAGACATTCTACAATGACAATAAGAGGCGAAGTGTAATAAAATGAGTGTGTTAATAAAAAATATTACCTTCTACCTTGAATTTGACAATCATTTACATGTCAAATAATAATATTTAATAATAAACATAATATTTTAAAAATAAACAACACATATAATTTATGTCTCCATGTAAATAGTAAATAAAATAGTTTGAAAGTAAAATAAAATAGTTTGAAAGTAAATAGAAGAGCTCCAAATTGATGTCTATTGACACTTTTTTAGAAAGATATATTTAAGATTGTATTAGTATTTATATTTATTTAAAGAATATTTATTTTAAGAGGGGTAGATGCTTTTGACCCAGAGCTATGAACCCGTGAGGTCACAAACAGGGGGACCTCATCTCCAATATAAATTCTCAACAATTACATCCCAATGGGGTTTGAACCTTAATGACAAGCACAACAACACAACTTAACAATGACACCATGCCACTATTGACATTTATTTAAAAAATATAATTTATATATTTTTATCCTTTGATCGATTCTAAGATCGATTCTAAGATGATTGTTTAAATAATTTTGTTTTATTGCAATACCAAACACTTAGGTAAATATTTCACTTAGGTAAAGATAAATATTTAGATGAGGTGTTTGATTTCATGCTTTTAGGTAATGGGTGGGACAGCAGTTGATTCTTCTTCATTTGATTTGTTCTCAATATCATTTCACATAAGAACACAATCCAACAACTTGAGGTAACTTTCCTTTCAATGGTAGGTGTATACAAAGTCACCTGTAGTCAGTGTTCTAGGATTTGTTTTATATATCTCCATGGCTTGGATCAATTTTCCATGATCTACCTAAACTAAAAATGATTTTGTTTATGTTTAAATGAAGTTTAAATTGACTATCTTCAGTAATTGAAAGTGAGTCTTCACTCTGTTGGGACAGCTCAATTTTGTTGTTATTTATGAAGTTGACAATAAAACTTATTCAACATTCATTTTAAAAGATTAAAACAACTATTAGAAACAATTTTTAAACGGGCAATGGTTGAATAACGAAATAATTTTGTTAAATTTTCTTTTTCCTAAGAATGATTTATAGAAAATGATCTCAAACAATAATGATAAAAATCTTCTCACAATTACAATTTTACAGCTGTTTAAAACTGCACAGCGAAAAAAAGAGAGCGTTTTCTGGCCCCCATGTTTTGACTGCTAATGATAAGTTTAGGGAAGAAAGCTGACTACTGTGTGGATCAGCATAAATGAAAGGCCCACATCTTTATTTATGATTTTATGCAATGTTTAAAGGAGAGAGATTCATTATTATATTGGATAACATATAATAATAATTGAGTTTTTGTAATAATAATAAGCTTTATCTTGTTAGCTTTTTTTTTGCAAAAATATTGAATATTGTCTTTACTTTATACATATTTTGTTATTAATTTGAATTGTATATGCATTACTTCTATTGTGTATGTTTATCGAACTTCTTTTTCTCTATATATGATATTAGAATTTAGTTTGAACTTTGTTTGAACGGTTGAAGTTTCTTTTTCTTGTAATAAACTTTGTTCTAAGTGACAGCTATGCATGTTAGAATCTATGTATGAATAAGAATGATGTGAAGCATAGGAATAAAAGAAAAAATTAATGGAAAGAATTTTGAGTTATGGAAGCTAAAGATGGAAAATTTACTTGTTGACAAAGATCTGTGGATTATTGTACAATCATCAACAAAACCAGGGTATGAAGGATGAAAATTGATTGATTATTGATATAAAGGCAGTCGCTTAAAATAGATTGTGTCTATCAGATTCAGTTTTACTAAATGTATCAATAGAAACCACTAAAGAGGACTTATGGGATAAATTTCGTATTTTGTAGCTGTGAAAGTCTCTAGCAAACATATTTTTTTCTTCTTCAGAAGTTGTATTCATTGAAAATGAAGGATAAAAATTCCATGGATTAACATTTGAACACCCTCAATACTGTGGTAAGATAATTAATTTTCATTTATATTAAAACAAATAAAGAAAAGTGTATTAGGACTTTGTTTTTTTCTTTACTTGATTTGGGATAATTTAGTAATGACAATCATTAATACTACTAAATTAAAGAGTGAGGATGTAGTAGCATTCTTGGTATTTGAAGAAATGAGTAGAAAAATCTTAGACGTTCGCTAATCAATTGATGCCTTGATTCTAAGAAGCCATTCTTTTGAAAGAAATTAAAAAAAATAGAAAATAAAATTTCAAGGAATGAGATCAAGATAGAGATGTAAATCTAATGCTCTAGATAAAAATTAAAAAAATGCTGAAAAAGTAGTTTACTACGAGAGAGACTGTAAATTGAAAATGGTTGAGAATGGTAGACCATCTAAAGATGTTTCTTCTAAAGAATCAAGAATCTCAATTGAAAGTTGAAGAGATATATTATAGTTGTGACAAAGCTTAGATGAATGACATAATCAATTGCTAATAGATTTAGGTGATTATTTTTATGAATCCTCAGAAAGAGTGGTTCTGTGGAGGTGAAGTAGTTCTAGGATATTATTTGATTAATAAGATTATAGGTTGAGAAAAAGTGAAGCTACGGCTGATTGGTGTTCTACACATTCTAAGTTTGACAGGGCACAATATATAACTTTAAACCCCCCTCTTATGTTACCCAATGTCCTACACAAGTAATACAACCTGCAATGTTAATTGCTGCTGATACAATTTGTCTTCAACCTTCACCAATCTCTCTGCCACTTCATCAATATTACACTCTCTACTTAACATGATCTTTGTATATGAAATTCCAAATCTCCTTGGTTCGTAATTTCAGACTTTCGAATTCACATGAAATTCATGCCAAACGCAATCACTTTGTCATTTATCTCTGTTTTTCATGTGCCCAATAACCCCTTTGTACTGAACCTCATACGCCAACATCCATGTGTTGTTACCACGCCAACATTCATATGTTGTTCAAATTCCTTGTCTCTATCATGCCTCCATATACCACTCCTTTCTGGTTCATCATATCCTCTGTTACCTCTGTTCTGTCCGTCTCTGGCTCTCACACAATAGCCTGTTCTCCTCACACGCGGGGATCGATCTCCTTTTCCCCCTTTTTCTCGCGTGTGGCCTCCCCTCTCCCTCTGTTTTCTTCTTTCCTATAAACTTTCGTTGGTATGGAAGATCTGTTGGGATTAAGGTGCCTCAATCTTAGACTCTCAACATGGTGAATTATTTTTAATTAATTGTTGCATAATTATTTTTATCTTAAGTTATTAACTTCCTAAGTTGTCATTCATCTTTGTGGGACCTCTTTGTGAGGTGGCATCCTACATGATAGGTGATGAGATGGCATAATCCCTATATTTTTTTTTTAGGAAGTTGGAACTCACTTGGAAGATAGTATATTTTGGGGAGATGTCATATATTTCCATTTTGGAGTGGAAATTGATTTGACAATTTCCTTTGTTGACTAAAGAGTTTTGGTTTGCAAATTCTATTATGGATTGAAGAAGTATTTTAGCAGCGGACATTTATGGTGGAGTTCATGTTTGTTAAGTGGTGTGAGGTAAGGAAAGCACCTATTCTTGGTTATTGTAGTTTCTTTGTTGAACTTACATTGTATTTGGCAAGATGACCATTATAGATGAGATACGTGTTGTTGCTTTTGGAAGTTGTTATGTGCAACGTTTCATGGATTAGCAAGTTATTGTTTTTTGATACAACTTACCTCTTGGGCTTTGAAGTTGGTTTTGGAAACTATGAGAGCCTACCTTTTTATGTTGAGCTCTATTTATATGTTGGTGCCTTAGCACGTTTTATGAGACAAGTTGAAGATTTCTAGAGATGTCGTTATGCTAGCAGAATTATTCTAGAATCCTGTAATAGTGTGAAAACTCCTGAAGAACATAGCTTTGTACCAAAGGGTGCTAACTCTTTGGAGATGAAGCTACCAATAGAGAAGACGATGTTATGGCACCAGAGACTTGAACATATTGGTGAGAAGGGTCTCAGAACCTTGAAATCTAAGAGCCTTGTAGAAGGCCTTGAATGTTGCAATCTCAAGTTTGACTTCTATGAAAATTGTATCTTTGGTAAACAAAACCGTGTGCAATTTTATAAAAGTTCTCATAAGTCTTCTAGGGTTTTGGACTATGTGCATTATGATGTTTTTGGTCTTGTGAATGTTCCTTCATTATCAAAATCTGTATATTTTGTTTTCTTCATAGATGATTACAATAGAAGGACATTTATTTATTTTCTCAAAATAAAATTTGAAGTCTTCAGTTGGTTTAAGGAGTTTAAGGCCTTAGTAGAAAATCAGACTGTAGAAAGATAAAGTGTTTGAGGACTAACAACAATGGTGAGTTTTGTTTTGTAGAATTCGATAAGTTCTGTAAAGAACATGGGATTGAAAGGCATAAAACAACCCCATAAACCCCTCAACAAAATGGAGTTATAGAGAGAATGAACAGGACATTGATGGAGAGGGCTAGGAGTATGCTAAGTGCAGCTGGCCTTGCACAAAATTTTTGGGCTGAAGCTATTGCCACTGCATGTTATCTGGTAAACAGATCTCCTACATCATCTCTTGTTAATAAGACACCTATGGAGGCATGGTCGGGCAAGAATCCCTCATTGAGACATCTTCGTGTGTTTGGTTGCGAGGCATATGCTCATGTGCCAAGGGAGAAAAGGTTGAAGATGGAAAACAAGGTTGTAAGTGTATCTTCATTGGATATGGTATTGGTGTGAAAGGGTACAAGCTTTGGGATCCAGTGGCTGAAAATGTTCTCTACAGTCAAAGTGTTATCTTCAGAGAGATGAAACCTTCTTCCACCATTTTGCAACCTACAAAAGAATAAAAGAAAGAAGATGTGGTTCAACTTCCTCTTGACTCTAAGAAAGTTGAACCTGCATCCGAGAATGGACCTGATGATGAGGAGAACTTGAGAAGCTTGGAAAGTTTTGAAGAAGATGAAGAACCTCAACCTCAGCTAGTGAGGAGGTCTACACATGAGAAGCGACAATTAGATAGATTTGGATATTCACCAGAGAGGTTTGGATATTCATTGTTGGATTCAAATTGTGTTTTTTCTTTGATTGCTAACACTGATGAGCTTAGGAATGTTAGAGAGGCTATGGGTATGGATGATGCAGATTCTTGGTTGAAAGCCATGGATAAAGAAATGGCTGCATTAAAGAAAAATGATACTTGGGATTTGGTAGGTACCTTTTCCTGAAGGACGTAAACCTATTGGTTGTAAATGGGTGTTCACGAAAAAAATGGGTCCTGATGGTAGTGTTGAGAGGCATAAGGCACGGTTGGTCATGGAGGGGTATTCTTAGAAGGAGGGAATTGACTTTGGTGAGATTTTCTCTCCTGTAGCGAAGCTGACATCCATTCATTTTCTGTTATCACTTGCTACAACATATGATTTAGAGATTAAGCAGATGGATGTGAAGATAGTGTTCCTTCATGGTGACTTGGAGGAAGATATTTACATGTCATAGCTAGAGCACTTCGTGGTTGAAGGTAAAGAACATTTGGTATGTAAGTTGAAGAAATCTCTATATGGTTTGAAACAATCTCCTAGGATGTGGTACCAAAAATTTGACACCTATGTGTTGAGTTTTGGATTTTAGAGATCTAAATCTGACCATTGTGTGTATTTCAAAACTGAAAATGATTGCATTCTCATTATTGCATTGTATGTAGATGATATGTTATTTTTTGGGAATGGTAGTATGATTTCAGATTTTAAGTTCCAGTTGTCAGTGCAGTTTGATATGAAAGATCTAGGTGCAACAAGTTATATTCTAGGGATGGAGATCAGAAGAGATAGATCTAGCATACAACTTTGGTTAAGCCAAAGCAAGTATGTGAACTCAGTGTTGGAGAGATTCAACATGCCATCTTACAAATCCTTGGTAGTTCCTATTTTGGAAGGGATGAAGTTATCAGTTGAAGATTGTCCAAAATCTCCTATTGAGATTGAGGACATGATGAGAGTATCATATGCGAGTGTTGTAGGCAACTTGATGTATGCTATGGTTTGTACGAGGCTAGACATTGCCCAAGCAATGAGAGTCTTGAGTTGGTTTATGGCTAATCCTAGATGAGTGCATTGGGATGCGATGAAGAGAGTATTCATATATTTTCAGGGTACTTCTGAGTATTCCTTATGTTTTCATGGCTATCCTACTGGACCTTGACATTTAGTTTATATTCCTAGGTTTGTGGATTCAGATTGGGTAGGTGACGTTGATAGTAGGAGATCCACTAGTGGACATGTTTTCATAATTTTTGGTGGTGTTATCAGTTGGATGAGTAAGCGAAAATTTGTAGTCGCTTTGTCCACGATAAAAGTAGAGTATATGGCAGCCACTCATGCTTGTAAGGAAGCCATTTGGATTAAACGGTTGTGTTCTGATACTTTTTTTGATGTTGGACAGATTACAATCTATTGTGACAGTCAAAGTGCCATTACCTTAGCTAGCCTACTTTCCATGCCAGAACAAAGCACATTGATGTACAATTTCATTTTGTTCGTGACATGGTAGAAGATGGAAAGGTGAAGTTGGAAAAAGTTGATACTTTGGCAAATGTTGCAGATGCATTGATGAAGCTAGTGAGCACTGAGAAGTTCAAATGGTGTGCCAATTCCATGGGCCTTGGGGCCTTAAGTAGTTGATGTTGTAGAGTCTTGATAGGTCTTCGAAAAGTGGGAGAATGTTGGGATTAAGGTGTCTCAACCTTAGAGTCTCAACATGGTGAATTATTTTTAATTAATTTTTGCATAATTATTTTTATCCTAAGTTATTAACTTCCTAAGTTGTCATTCATGTTTGTGGGACCTCTTTGTGAGATGGCATCCTACATGGCAGGTGATGAGATGGCATAATCCCTATTTTTTTTTAGGAAGTTGGAACTCACTTGGAAGATACTATACTTTGGGGAGATGTTGCCATATGTTTCCATTTTGGAGTGGAAATTGATTTGGCAATTTCCTTTGTTGACTAAAAAGTATTGGTCTGCAAATTCTATTATGGATTGGAGTTGTATTTTAGCAGCTGGCATTTATGGTGGAGTTCACATTTGTTAAGTGGTGCGAGCTAAGGAAAGCACCTATTCTTGGTTATTGCAGTTTCTAGGTTGAACTTACATTGTATTTGGCAAGATGACTGTTATAGATGAGATATGGATTAGCAAGTTATTGTTTTTTGACACAACTTACCTCTTGGGATTTGAAGTTGGTTTTGGAAACCATGGGAGCCTACCTTTTCATGTTGATCTCTATTTATATGTTGGTTCCTTAGCAGGTTTTATGAGACAAGTTGAAGATTTTCAGAGACGTCGTTATGCTACCGAAATTATTCTAGAATCGTGTAATAGTGTGAAAACTCTTGAAGAGCATAGCTCTAAGATTGTATTGTAACTATTGTTGTTGCTGATTAATACAATTGAGCTGAGTGTTTGGAGTGTGGGTTTTTTCCCGAAAAGGTTTTCCCATATATATGTTGTGTTATGAGTTTATTCTGTTTTGAATATCTGTTTATGTGTTTTTAGATGTGCATCTGAATTTGTAAATGTTAATTGGTTTAGAATTTTTTGCAACTTTGTCCTGATAGATTCGGTGTAGGAAACTGTTTCTGCCACTCGTGTTTCCTTTCAAGATCAACAGTGCCTCCAATGGCAACTGAATGGTCGTGAATAACATTTTCCATAACTATAAATTGTCCATGCTAGCACATTATTATCGATTTATTCATCAAACTTAACATTGAAGTTAGCTCATTGCCTCAACAATCCTGTTTATAAAAATCTACCATCAATTCATAGAAGATTGATTATGTCAATTAACAGGGTTGGGTGTCGGTAGGTGGAAAACTGAAAGTTCTCCGATTCACACAAAAATTGGCGGGTAGGATCGAAATGATATTCCATGTTCTCTTACAGAATGGTTTTGCTCCATCCATAAAAAAATTCAAGATCTTAAACTTTTCGTAATCCAACAGGTTTGAACAAAATGTTTTAATATCTCCCAAATGATGCATGCTACGACCATGAAATCTTCACCATTAATTCACAAATGTCTTCAACAATCTTCTTGTCAAAGGATTTTGTTGAAAAGTGAGGTGTTTTCTTAGCTTAATACTCTGTAAAACTTTAATATTGCTGATCTAAGTAAGCTCTTTCTTTGTTACATATATTCTTTGTGGGTGATTATCTTGATTAATTCATTTTACTGTTGTATAATGAAGAGAGAAGTTGATAGAAGAACTAGACAGGATATTAGAAAGATTACACAAGATATAATGTGGAGAAACCCTTTCAGGAAAAAACTCCACCAAGAATTATTCTATTATTCAATCTCTGAATTACAATAGCTCCAATTCTTGCTTGAGAATGCTTCTTCTATCTTTACCAATCTTCTTCAAACCTACAATAAAAATTATGAAAACTCTCTTCAACTTGAATGATATATAGAGACAATATGCAACCTTGCAATCTCCAAATGGTGATAATTACAATGCACAAGCTCAAGCCTTAGAAAAGGTACACCATATTGCTTCAATTTGAGTTCCACTGTGAAGACCAAAGCTTAGAACATGTGCTTTACCCATTTGGGTGTCCCAAACTAAAGCTACAACTCATCCTTCACTTCGGTGATAATTACAAAGCTCTTCCTCAAAGATGGTGCCCAAAAGAGGGTCCCACTTAATAGAGCCTTCAAAAATATCTTATCATGCATTGGAGTTAATTCCAAGAAAACATCTTGGGCGCCCAAGTTAGCTCCAAGTGATTTCTTGTTAACTGAAACATTTACTCAACACCATTCCCAAAGAATGGTCATCCCCTGTTAACTGGAGGTTGTCCCTGTTATCTGTCATACAACTCAATGTTATTAGCCATGCATTCCAAGTTAATTGAAGTTAACTAACATACAACTAAAACTAACTGAAGACAATTGAACCATAACTGAACTGAACTGAACTAAACTGAACTGAACTGAACTAAATTGAACTAAACTGAACTGAACTAAACTGAACTGATCTAAATTGAATTGAACTAAACTTCAAGCATGCAAACATCAAATCCTAACTCCTAGGATCTTTACATTCATTCAGAAGTGTTAACTTTTACTCCGTATAGTTAACTGAACACAAGGTGAGTGTCACCTTACCATGTGTGCACCCACATGTTCCTATTATTTAGGAATAACTACAAATGTCAATTTCATGATTTATTTCATCAAATATTAATCTCATCCTAATCTTAGTGTTGTTGAACACATTCCAAGAACTTAGGAGATACATGAAATAATTAATGTTTAGGATTTGCAATTAAATGGCATCCTATTTCCAACAGATTTGTCACCAAACCTCATAGATTGTTCTAAACAATTGTTTCACTAAAATTGTCTTGTTATGTGTCGGGACTAAAATCAAACAACACTACAATTTTGCAATTCTTGATCGTTCCAATCACTTCCAATGTCGAGAAATGTCAAAAGAAACCTCAAACCTATTTTTGGTTGATGCTAATTTTCAATCCATTTGGATGCTCCTCATCACACCACAATAAAACAAAGTTGCTAAAACAATGAATATAACTATTATGATAAGACTCAAAACAAGTTTTGTTCTATAGGCTTGGATAGGAAATTTTAGAAAAAAATAGTAATAACTATTTTTTATCTTATCAATAGGTCATCCGCCTTAGCATTGTTGGATAAAACTTCACAAAAAGCATGAACTAGTGAGAAATTCTCAATAAAAAAATTATTATTTTTAGTTGTGATGCTTATATATGTCTACACACATACATACACACATTTTCCCAAAGAAAGGATATATATACATATATATGTATGTGTGTATATACATGTACACATATATACATAGATACATAGATACATACATATATATACTATATCCCTTAACCCCAATATTATATCTCATAAGTATGTACTTTGTTGATATATAATCTAGCTTAGTCTTTTATTTGAGAATTATAAATATGTATGCATATGTATATATGCATGCATGCATGCATGCATGTATGTATGTATGTATGTATGTATGCATGTATGTGTATTGTAATATTTGTATGTGTATGAGTATATACACTCATACTCATATTCATACACATACACATACAAATACACATACACATACACATACACATACACATACACATACACACACATACACATACGCATACACATACACACATATTCTCAAAAAAAGGATTAAGTTAAATTGTAAATCAATGTTTATTTATGAAATATAGTATGGTATTAAGGGATATAAACTATGGAATTAAGGAAAACATAGTCATACTATAATCTTTAGAAAAGGAAAAATAGCTTCAAAATAGAGAAAAATAGAGAAACAACTTGAAAGACTATATAAAAATAGAAGATGGTATATCTATGTTTCTAGAATAATTTGATAAAAGAGAATGTGGAACTAGAAAATTTAGAATCAAAGGATATGAAAATTTAAAGGATGCATAACCATAAATTCCATTATTAAGGAGATTGAAGAAAACTCAAAAGGTATATAAATCTTAATTTTATCATGCATCTCTTTTATTAAATTTATATATTATTGATTATGACCCTAAGTGAAAAAGAATTTTGGGAGGTCATAATGAAAGAGATGGAGTCTTTAGATAAAAGTTGGACTTGGCACTTGGTTAAATTATCATTTGAAAGAAAACTAGTTGGTTGTAAACAATTATTTAAAATGAAATATTTTTTAAAAGTTAAAAAGGAGAAGTATAAAGATCATTTAGTACAAAATGGGTTCTTTCAAGTAGAGGGAATTGACTATGGGGAATTTTTTCTATTTAAAAACTTTTTTTTGTTATCTATTACCACTCCTTTTGATCTTGAAATTGCACATATGGATGTGAAGACAAAATTTTAAATGGTGAGCTTGAGCAAGAAATTTACAACACATAGTTAGAATGTTATAAACTTAAAGGTAAGGATGAAATAGTGTGTAAGTTAGAAATTTCTCTTTTTAGTTTGAATTAATCATCAAGGATGTGGAATAAAAAAATTGATAGTTATGTCATGGGACTTGAGATAGATCATAACAAAGTTGATCCATGTTTGTATTTAAAATATAAAGATGAAAAAATTGTTATCATATTGGCCTGTATGTAGATGACATGTTATTAATTGGTAACAATGTGATAATGACCAATTTAATTAAGTCTTGGTTATCTTGATAGTTTGAATAGATTTTTTTTGTTCCTATAATTTTTTTTGGGGAATGGAAAACAAAAAGGATCATACAAATAAAAAAAGCATTGTTCAATTAGAAGAAATATGTTGAGATCATTATTCAAATATTTAGGATGAATTGGACAATAAAATTGTGATTATTCTATTTCTTGTTAAAAAAGAATTATCTACCAAATACTATCCCAAAAGAAAAGAATGAACTGAAGAAATGTGGTAGGTTCTTTATGCTAGTTTTGTTGGTAGCCTTGTGTATGCAATAGTCTATACTAGACCTACAATTGTACATGCAATGTAAGTTGTGAGTAGATATATGTTCAAACTCGGTAAAGAAAATTGGATTGTTGTTAAAAGGATTTTTAGATATCTATGTGGTACCTTAGATTATGAAATTTGATACTAAGGAATAATGTATGAAAATTAAACTTTAATTTTGCAAGAATTCTTATATTTGATTGAGTTGGAGATGTTTACTAATAAAATCTACTAGTGGATATGTGTTTAATATTTTTAAATGAGTAGTAAGTTGGATGAAGTATTGTTTGCATTATCTACAACAAAGGTAGAGTACATGTCAACTACTTATGCATTTAAGAAACTAGTGTGGCTACAAAGGTTGTGCTTAATAGATAGTTTGCTATAAAATATGGTAAGATTTTATTGTGATAGTCAAAGTGTAATATATTTGGCTAAGAACCCTATTTGTAATTCTTATTCAAAGAATATTATAGTATAGTATATTTTTTGAGAGTAATGGCTAAAAAATAAATGCCTAGTGTTGTAAAAATTTGATACAAAAAATACTGTATTTGAGTCATTGATAAAAGTTGTGAATACTAAATAGAAAAGGCTTTGGAAAATGTGTACTATAGCTATCTTAAAATCAACAAATCTAATACAAATTTAAACTAAAAGAGGGGTAAAAATTTATTCAATCCAAAAAAGAGCAATACAAAGCAAGGGCATTACACATCCCTATCAATCTCCACTAATTAGTCCAACTTTTCTAACAAATACGGGGGTAATTGACCCCTTTCCACAATATTCCAATCTTGCAAATGATCAAAAACCCATTTAGCCAACCAATCTGCAACCCCATTCCATTCACGCAGAATATGACAGAAAGAAACAGAATCCAAGGAAGCACACAGATTAAGAATCTATTTTATAATAACAACCAAATGTCAACTAACATCCTCTAACTGTTGCCTCTTTAGCAAAGTCGCCACCACCTAAGAATCAAATTCATAAATAATTCATTTCCACTCGAGAGAACAACCACATTCCACAACACATAAAATGGAAAGAGCCTCCATCATTTGTTAGTGAAGCAACCCTTATAAATAGAAAAGACAAACTCAACAATCCCAAAACTAGTCCACCCAAAACCTCCAATACCAACATGACTAGGATTTACACTAGAAGAACCATCTGTGTTGATTTTCAACACACCATGAGGAGGAGGACACCAACACACCTCACTATTTATCTTCTGAAGGGGATGAAAAAATCTATTTCTCATGATCTAACCAACACTCTAAGAATCCCCCTCTGAAGAGGAAGTTTGAGATGAGTACAAAAGGAAACCTCTCTTGGATTCATACCCTCAGCCAAGTCACACTTAGCTTCAGTAGTTTCACCCAAAGAATGAAGAATCCTCCACCATAGATGTTGGACAACCAGCTTCACGTCTTGAAAAATCATACGATTCCTCTCCAGCTAGATATGCCAGAGAATAAAAGTCGGTCCCAGAGCCCAAGTAACTTGAAGAAAAGAGGTCTTAATAGGGACCTTCCCCCACCGAGCAAAGAACTCCACCAAAGAAGAGACATGCCAACAAGCTTGGTTCCACATAGCCCACCAAAGGTGCTAAAGCCTACTAGAAAAGGAACATTGGAAGAAGAGATGAGAGACACTCTCTTCACTTTTACAACACAAAAAAAACATTGAGGGACCCTAGAACCCTCTCTTGCACAAATTATCCCAAGTAAGACACCGGTTCTGGACCACTAGCCACATAAAAAAAAATTCACTTGGGCCAAGAAAATTTATTCCACACTTGCTTCCACCAAGGAACCTCAATGTCCCCAAACACTTGCCTAACCAACTCACCATAACCTGCTGAAATAGAGTACTTACCGGATAAATCACTGTTATTCCAAGCTAGGACATCCTACCCCGCCATGGAACTGCATTCACGTGAAGCAAGAATCTGAGCCAACACTTTCCTATCCCCCTCTGACCCTCCTGGCAGCCAATCTAAGGAGTGCTTCCATCTAAGGCTAACAAATAGTCCAATATTTTGAACAAACTTATAATGCTCAACTTTATTCCAACCTGCAACAGTAAAATGATCACAAAGATACTAGAGGCGAGGGTAAGAAGAAAGAATAGGAGGATGACCATCCCATGAATCCCACCAAAAAGGAGCCTGAGAACCCATATGACATATCCAATAAAAGTCCTTCTTAACCAACTAAGCCCCTGATTTAAGGGTATTCCAAATCATAGATCCCCTTCCTTCTAAAGGGAATTGAGGAACATCAAAAGTGTTAACATCCTTAAGATACTTGTGGGTAAGAATATGAGCCCAAAGCTGATGCTGACTAGTACACCAGTGACAATATAACTTGGCAGCAAGAGCTTTCCCATTCAAAACAACATAACAAAATCCAAGGCCCCCCTCTTTTTTTTGCCCACACACCATATCCCACTTAACAAGACTCCACTTAGCCAACTGAAAATTACCACTACAAAGAAATTGTTGTGAGAGAGCATCAAATTCCCTCAGGAAATACAGAGGAGTCATCTAAAAAAAACACCTGTAAATAGGGAGAGCCTGGATACCAGACTTCAAAAGAGTCACTCTTGCAGTAGTAGAAATCCAATGATGAGTCCAATGATTGACTTTACTGTGCAACTTATCAATCAAGCTTTTCCAAGAAGACTTGGGCTTCCTACCAACAACAAGAGGTATTCCCAAATAGACAAAGGGAAGAGAACCAATCTAAAACCTCAAAATATTAGCAATCCGCCAATGAATAGCTTGAGGAGTATTAAAAAAGAAGATATAAGACTTGTGCTCATTAACTTTCTAATCGAATGTGGCAAGGTAAATATCCAAAGCCCACCTAAAAGAAACATCCTCCTTAAGGTGAGCCCTCCCCATAAGAGAAGTGTCATCCACAAACTAAAGATGAGAGAGCTATGAAGCCCATTGCCCCAACACCAACCTTGAATCCTGCCCTAGGAAATCCACGACTTAAGAAATTTTCCCAGACCCTCAACCATAATAATAAACAGACAAGGGGAGAGAGGATCTCCTTGATGGAGGCCCCTGGAAGCCTCAAAAAGCTCAGAAGGTTCCCCATTCATAAGAACAGAAAAAGAGGAAGAGGTAATGCAACTCATAGTCCAATTAACCCAATCTGAACTAAAACCAAAGCCCAAGAGAATTTTCTACAAAAAATGCCACTTAACTCTATCATAAGCTTTGGCCATATCCAATTTGATAAACATAGACTTGTCCTTAGAAGTCACCATAGAGTGAATGACTTTAGAAGCAACCACCACCCCATCCAAAATCTGTCTACCAGCCACAAAACCTCCTTGCTCCTCAAAAATTACAGAAGGAAGACAAAATTTGAGCCTCTCTACAATCAATTTAGTAATAATTTTGTACACCACATTATAGAGAGAAATAGGTCGAAAGAATTCAATCTAATTAGCACCTTCCTTTTTAGGAATGATAATCATAAAAGTAGATTTCAAGGCACGAAGCATCTGCTTACTATGGAGAGATTCCCAGGCAACCTCCAGCAAATCCAAACTTATAATATCCAAAAATTCCTGAAAAAATTCAACAAGAAAACCATCCAGACAAGGGAATTTACCTTTATTCATCCCAAAAACAACCTCCTCCAATTTAGGCAAATAAATTAGGCAGATGAGGAATTCATTCATCTCCTTGGAGATCAAGGAAGGAATGCAAGAAAGGATCAAATTCTCCTCATCTTTTGTAGGGGGTGAATCCTTAGAAAAAAGTGTAGAATAAAACTATCTAGCCTCACGAGATAAAGCCTTCAAAGAAGAAATGTGAATCCCATCCACAATGACCAGAGAGGAGATACAACTTCTATTGCAATGAGCCTGGACAAAATGATGAAAGGATGTAGTATTCCTATACCCTTCCTAAAGCCAATCAATCTGAGCCTTTTGCTTCTAGAAGATCTCCTCTTGAAGCTCCCACTCTTCCACTACTCTTGTAACCTGGGATTCTGCTTGACCCAAAGCATCCGAGAAACCAAATTATAGAATTTGGTGAGTAATCACATCAAGGCATTTCTGGGCATTCCTCTTCATAACTTTAAAGTTACCAAAACTCATCCTATTCCATCTCTTAAGGTGAAATTTAACATACTAAATTTTCTTAACAAATGTGTACATAGTTGTGCCATAAGCAGGGTTTCCATCATGCCACCACTAGGCCATAAGATCATGCAAAGAAGACTCCAAAAGCCACATAAGATGAGAATTAAAAGGAGGATTCTTGGGAGTTGTAAAATAGGTTACTAAAAGTTTAATTGGCTAATGATCCGAACCCCTCCAATCAAGAATCTCAAAACCAGTAACCAACCTACCTCTCATCCAAAAACAAGAAACAAGAAATCTATCCAACCTTTCAGAGATCGCTTCTTGTCCACTCCGTCTATTATTCCAAGTAAAAACTTCATTAGAAGTTTTAACATCAACTAAAGCTAGCAAATCCACATTCTCCCGAAAAAGATCAGAAGCAGGACCAAGTCGAGGTAGCCCACCTCTTTTCTCCTCCAAACTCAACATAGAATTAAAATCACCAGCTAAAATCCAAGGAAGATATGGAGCACATGATCTAACATACCTTATATGAGCCCAAAGCTAGATTTTTCCATGAATGTCAATCGAGGCATAAACATTGGTAACCAAAATGGTCTCACCAGTTTCCAAGGAGGAGGAAACCATGGAAATAGTAGAGTGACTAGAAATCCACCAAAGTGGAGCAATCTTTCTCAGATCCCCAAAAAGAGCCAAATGTCCAAAACTCCCTGAGAACCAATGCACTGACACTGACCAAAATACGAGATACGAGCACACTGAAGCATGAAATCAACTGAAACTTTAGTCTCTTAAACACAACATTTCTGGAGAATGGACATCAACCAGATCATGAATAGCCTTTTGATAGGAGGTGCTATTCAACCCCCTTACATTCCATGAGAGAACAATCATGGGGGAGATGGAGAAAAGTGAGCATCAATGAGCTTAATAGACCCATATTCCACCAAAAAATCTCTAGTATGCTTAATCTTCTCAAGATCCTTCTTGCAACCACTTTTAGAAGAGTACTCAGACAAACCCTTTGTAATCATGCATTGTTGCACCCCCAAGGCTAGAGAAGACCGCTTTCTCTTGCCAGAAACTAGCCCCTCCTTTTCCAAATCTGCCAAAACAATATCATCTTCATCCTATATAGGGTCATTTAGAGATACCAGTGGATCCTGCACACCCTGTGATAAATGAATATCCTGACCAGAGCCCTGTCCCTACCACACAACATAACCCATACCTACAACATTAGAAGGAACATTCTATAGGATTCCTTCCTCTAAGGTTGAGGTGTGCAACACCTCAAACTGATTAAAGTCCTCTTCATTCTTCCTATACTTGAACGATCTCTTCTGACCACAACCCTTAGCCCGAGGCTTAATTGACACAAATCCATCTTTATCTAATTTCCCTTTATCCACCTTAACTAATTTTGGAGCTGAAGATGAAGGAGAGGAATTAGAAGGAGGAGCCTTATTAATCCTAGGACATTGCTTCTAAAGATGTCCATACTCATGGAAAATTTGACAATGAAAAGGAAGGGACTCATAATCAAGCTACTGAATCCAAGACAAAGAACTAAGACAAATTTCTAGAGAATCTGGAAAGGGATTATTTAAATCAACCTCCACACAAATCAGAGCAAAGGAAATTAACTTTCTTTCAAGGGTTTGTTAAGCAATTGCAATAGGCTTTCGAAGAAGAGCTACAATCCGTTGTAAAATATCTTCTCTCCAAAACTCCAGGGGAAGCTGTGGTAAACGAACCCAAACCATAACCCTTGACAATAATTCTTTAGCTGTATTAAAACCCATATGCTAGGGTTTTATAAACAACCCAACATGATTATAAAAGTAGGGTCCTCCCTCAAACACCCGATTCCTATTAGCCATATTGGATAAAAAAAACCACAAAAATAGTTGTTTATAGCCTCCATTAGCTCCATGTTACCCTCAACATTCCATGTATGCTTGATCCAAGCATCCAAAGCTGGAAGAGGAATACAGATCCCAAGAAATTTGAAGATTAAAGCATGTCTACTTCAATAAGAAACACCATTAGCCACATATTATGAAGAAAGAACCAAGACCGGGCGATCCTGATTCCTAGGCAAACAACCATTCACTTTCATCAGTTTAGGGCCCTCCCCCACATAAAATGACTTAGAATGTTGAGCTTTCAACCCCAAAGAAGATCCATTATGAAACCCACCATGATTAGCCACCACCAAATTGTAAGAGACTTGCGGCTCCCCCATAATCCAAACAAAAGAACCCCCCTGAAAGTAGGAAAAACCCAACCCTGAACCCAAAGCAACACCGAGGAAACAAACAAGAAAAACAACCCTTGCAAGTTGAAACAACCCCCCAAAGAAAATCACAGCCAAAGGAAAGTGAAAATGTGCCAAAGGATACTAAAATCACCTCATGCAAAGGCCATGGGCCTCCAAACCCTCACGTCCACAACACTTCATCCCATCAACCCAAAAAAAATTAAGTTTTAACAAATCTAATACAAATAAAGAGTGTAAGCCTCTTGTAATATAATAATACTAATAATAATAACTAAAAAGGAAAAATGGCATAGGTGGCCAAAGACCAAAATTCTGTAGAGTAGAAGGGTGGCGATGATGGTTCATTGGAGTTTTCAGTAGATGACGAATCTTGTTAGGACACTGAACATGAGAAGTATGTGGCGATTGATCTAATGAAGGAAGCTAGGGAGGATGTGGTTATGCTCGATGATCTAGCGATCATTTGTTGTGTCATAGGGCTAAAATTGGATCGAAAAAAGATCAAGGCTTGGCTAGAGGAGAATTGGAAGAAAATGGCGATTGTGAAGTTTCTGTCGAAGGGATTCTTTATAGATATTTTTTATTTTGATAGAGGAGAGGGAGAAAGTCCTTCAAGGCATCCTTTGGGCAATGCATGGATACTTGATTTACATAAAAAAGTGGTTCCCTAACTTCGATCCTATAAAGTCAGATCCATATGATAGACCAATTTGGATTCATTTTTACAATCTTCCCCTGGAGTACTAGGTGGATGAATGTATCACTAAGATAGGAAGGATGTTGGGAACTCTGATGGATGTAGATTCAAAAATTATTAAAGGAGACTCATATTTATATGCAAGGATATAGCTAGTTGCGATCGCTAAGGTTCCTAAAGAGATCTTGTTATGTGTTGGTGGACAACATAGGATTATATAAGTCGATGTGGAGGAAGAAAAATTATTTTGCATAAGGTGCAGAAGTAGCAAACATGGGGAAGCTTCTTGCACTCGACAACCGAAGATGAAGACTTTCTAGCACCCGTGGGTGCCTCAGAATAATCCTTCAGCCACCTTGGCCCTCTTGGCTGGTCTAGTGGTGGTGCAAGATGGGGCTCGCAAGGTGGATCTGGACATACCTTCATATAAAGACATAAATACCACTTCTTAGATCGCAGTGGCTCCCCTGGTAGTTGAATGTGAGGTTGGGGGTGTACAAGAAACACCAAAGCATAGCATTGGTGGGGGATCTTTAGATACTATGGTACGTGATCAAGGCAATGGGCCAGATCCGCTGAATGGGGGTATTCAGACCAATTGAGATTTTCTCCTGATGAGAACAACATAGATTTGGTTGGTGACTTCTTAGAGGAAAGTCACTTAGAGGAGGATGAACTGGGAATACTAGATCCCCATCACATTAGTCAATCGACTATAAATTTTGTGGACATAAACAAAAAAGGAAAGGGGATGAAGTCACTTCGCTAGAAACAGGAGGAGGAGGTTGAAGAGAAAGGTCTGATCAATGTCAAATATTTTTTTCTATCACCTTGAAAGAATTTCATCAGATATTGTTCTTCTACAGGAAACAAAAATTTCTTTTGTGGAAGGCGACAAGTTTGTTAGCTATTGTAGGAAATGGTCTAGGTACCTATGTGATGGGATTTTCTGGTGTTCTAGTGATCTTATGGGCCTTGAGAAATGTGGATGTGGTAGTCTGTGAGACATTCCAAAAATGGGTTTTGTGCAAGGCACATAGCAGGTTATCCAATCTAAGTTTTTTTCTATTCAACAATTACGGACCAATCAAGACAAAGGATAAGTTGGAAGTTTGGAATAGTGTGGTGTCTAGGAGCCATAATCTAAGAGACAATCAATTGGTTTGGGTGGAGATTTCAATGCCATCCTAGACCTAAATGATAAGAGTGGTGGTGCACTCAAAGAAACCAGGGTAATGCGGGATTTTAGGGAATTTGTCAAGACTTTGGCGATTGTTGACTGCATCCCCGAGAGTCGGTCCTTCACTTGAACAAATCGAAGGGCCGACTTCACCAACATTGCAGAATGCTTGGATATATTCTTTGTTGGTGAAGGCAAGCTGAGTGAGGAATTCTGTTGCGAATCCATAATTCTACCAGTGGCTGTGTCTAATCACTTCCTAGCATTGCTTAGCCTTTTCCTAGGAGAAAAACCTCTCAAGAGATACTTCAAATTTGTAGGGGAAAATTGAGTCATCTTAGAAGGAAACATCTAAGAATAGCAGTGCCTTCAGTGATTTTAATTCCTTCAAATTTCCTTAAAGACACGTACTACTATGCCATAAAACAGAAACTGGCACAGTTGATTTCCCTCATTAACTCTTCTGAGAAAAGCACATGAAAAATTAACCAGATTCAACACTTATGCACCGATTCAAATTACAGAACCAACCAACATGAAAGACAAACAAATGAACACACAAATTTATGTGGGGAAAATCCTTTCAAGTAAAAAACCCCACCCTCCAAAACACTCAGCTCAATTGTATTAATCAACAACAATAGTTACAATACAATCCCAGAGCTATGCTCTTCTAGATTTACATCTTTTCCATCTAGAGAAAGTAGACAACAACATTGTTTAGAATCCTTGCATTGTTACGGTACCCTCACACAACACACAATTCAAATTCATTTCATTTTACTAGCCCACTCACTCAGCCAGCCTTTCGGCCAGCACAACCTCATCGCCTCTCAGGTTCACACACTTCTTCAGGATACCATGCATGGAAACATACCAATTCAGTTTCCAATCATTACAGAAGACAAACTGTCAATTAGCAGTTACCATATCGGCTAACTCTCACCCCTCAAGTTAGCTAAACAACTCCATGTCGTAGCACCGATTTTTCGGCCAATGAGAAATTAGAATTTACAATGCTATTACATGGCTATTAGGTGTTACAAATATCAACTCCAAATTATAAATGCTAGTCCAAAGAATCTTTGGTTCACAACAACAATATGAAATCAACAAATGACTCCATGCCACATGTCAACATGTCACTCGTTTATAGTTGTTTGACCATCTCATTGTTTCATCTCTGCCCGTCGCTTCCAAGCTTAACTGCCATACCACAAGCCATATTACAAGCCTCTGCAGGACTGCAGTTTACCATTCTGCTAGAGTACTGCTCTACTGTAGCCTCTTCCAAGTCCTATCGTGGTGTAACGGTAACACCGCACTATTGCAGGCAATCTAGTAGGCTTTCGCGGGATGGCGGTATACTGCACTACTGCTAGACAGTTAGAAGGCTTCCACGGTATGGCGGTAACACCGAACTACCACACCTCTCTCACAAACACCTAGTGGTAAAGCGGTACAAGCAGAATTCAACACTTTTAGAAGTCTGAGAAACAAGACTAGGGTTTCACCAGTGAGTTTGAGACACACATTCTCAACAAAATTTGAGTCCATGTGGTGGCGGGATCGAAACCTAATTAAAAACTTGGAAAGGTGGTGGCTAGAGGAAATGCCACCTAGTGGCACGATCAGTTTCCACTTTGTAAGAAGACTTGTAGCAGTTAAAAATAAACTGAGAATATGGAATAAAGAGGAGTTTGGTAACATATTCAAAGACAAAGAACAAGTGGAGGCGGATCTAGAAGCGTTAAATGAGAAAGTTATAAGAGAGGGGATGAATTTAGTTGAGTTTCATAAAGAAAAAGAGGTGAAAGCCAAGCATATGGAGTTGTTGGCCAGGGAGGAATTGTTCTGGCATGACAAAGCTCGAGAATCATGGCTCAAGGACGACAATGCAAATATTTTTTTTTTTCATAATTCAGCAAAAGCTTCGAGAGCCAAGAATAGAATAGATAATATCAAAGGCTTATATGAGGTGGTAAGAAGTGATATATAAAGAATATAAAGAGAGGCAATTCGTTTCTTTGAGAAGCTATTGACAGGTAGGGATGTTGTTGTGGATTTAAATTATGATGCATTTCTGGAATGCATTCCCAAATGCATGGGGAGGAGGAGAATAAATTGTTTTTCAAACCTTTTCACAATGAAGGAAATTCAAAGTGTTATCTTTGGAATCCATCTAGACAATGCATCGAGGCTAGATGGGCTAACGACTATTTTTTTTCAAAATTGCTAGCACTTCATGGGACAAGGAATACTAGATCTGGTTGAAGAATTTCGTAAAAAGAAAAATTTCATAAGGGACATTAACAATATGGTTATTGCTTTTATTCCAAAGAAAAATGAATACTCATCATTCGTTGATTTTCATCCAATTTCACTATGCAAGATGATATGCAAGATATTGGTGAAGGCTTTGGAAAACAGACTAAAGAAAGTGATGGGGTTGGTAATATCAAAAGAGAAAAGTAGATTTACTCTAGGAAGAGATATCATTGACAATATTATCACTGTTTTCGAGACAATTCACACAATTTATTCTAAACATATGAAAAGTATGGTTATCAAATTGGAAGTTAGTAAGGCATATGATAGAGTTTGATGGGAATTTTCACTAGAAGTCATGAAGAAGTTTGGATTTTCGGGTCAATGGCTGGACACAATCCACACATGTATAACAAATCCCAGGTACTTGATCCTTGTTAATAGTTCTCTATGTGGTTTTTTTGATGCAACTAATGATTTATGACAAGGAGACCCCCTGTGTCCATTTTTATTTGTGATAATGGCTGAGGCAATGGGTAGACATTTCAAACAACCACGCCTCAATGGTAGCTAGAGAGGAGTTATGGTTTCCAATGGATTATACCCTATTACCCACTCCGAGCTCACCGATGACACAATGTTGTTTGGCAAAGTGACAATAAGAGAAGTGAAAGTTATAAAATTTGCATTAGATGAGTACACAAATGTATTTGGGAAAATTCTAAATAAGGAGAAATCATAGATATCTATTTTTAATACCAAAGGTGTCATTCGTAAGTGGATTGAGAAAATTATTGGATTTTAAGTCACTACACTTCCCTCAAAAAATTTGGGAGCACCACTATTCCAGGGTAGTTGCAAAATGGATCATTGGTGTGAAATGATATCAAAGTGTAGGAGCAAAGAAGATGCATGGAAGATTAAATGGCTCTTGCTGGCTGGCTACATTCTAATGATAAAATTAGTGTTGGTTGTTGTTCTGATCTATGTAATGTCATGTTTTGGTATAACTAATAAGGTGACAAGTGAGATCGAAGGATTCATGAAGAAATTCTTATGGGAGGGAGTGAAGGAGGAAAAACAAATCCAACTCATTAATTGGAATACTATTTGCTAGGATAAACGGTTGGGGGTGCCACCCTAAGGAAGATGGACCTCCAAAATTGTGCTCTCGATGCAAAACTATGTTGGAAAATATACATGAAACTAAATAGCCAATGGTGTAAAATCATCCAAAAGAAATACCTAGATAGTGATGATCCCTGTCGCATTCTCACAATTGCCAACTCTAATGGTGGCTCAATGATTTGGAAATTTATTTGGGGGAGTAGAGACATAATCATTGATCACTTATCTTGGCGAATTGACAATGGACATTGGGCTAAGCTCTTTTTCGAATCTTGGAACGAACTTCCTGCCATCTTAGAAATGTTTGGTGATAAAGAATGGGTGGTAGAAGTAATCAAGGAAAAGGGAAAGTTTGTCACAGACTACATTGCACCATTGATTCCGGCCAAGTTCCAATGCACACTTGGATTGATTGGGATGATTTAAAAATTCTCCCCGAGGATAGAGCAATGATAAAAGTGATAACATTGAATTGAAAATTTTTGATCATGGAAGCAGAGGATGAAATTATTTGGATGGGGGAAACATCTGGTGAATATTCAATGAAGTTGGGATATGAGATAATATGTATCGTGGAGTCTGGTTCATGCTGGCTGAAAAAATTGTGTTGGGGTCTTGGTATGTTACTGAAGGCACGTGCTTTCCTTTGGACTGCACTCCAGAAAAGGATCCTAAAGGGGATATAATGTCCTCCATTAGAATTCATGGTCCAAGCATATGCCCTATGTATAGCAATGACGAAGAATCGATGAATCATTTGCGGCTTAATGCGAGTATGCGTCAATATGTTGGGATTGGCTCTTCAACTCCTTTGAGTGGTCCTCGCCAAGAAAAAATGATTTGTTTCAATTCATGAGCAGTTGGATGGCAGGATGCAAAAGTAATGTTTGGGCTAATATTTGGCTTGCTGCCCCCTCAATGGTGGTGTGGCAATTATGGAAGGAGAGGAACCATAGAATGTTTTGTGATAGTGCTCTCCCTGTTGATCTATTAATCAAGAAAATTGAGGTAGGGATTTGCAAAGTGGTCAGTTCTTTAAATGGAAGAGAATGAAAGGGACCCACTTTTTTGGTTGGGATGAGAGGATTCAGAAATGATGGATTGCACTTAAACCACCCAATTTGGATCCCCATATACCAGTAAGATTTAGGGCTGATGCAAGGTGGGTGCCATCGTCCAAGGGAAGATATAAGCTTAATTTTGATGGTGCATCTAAAGGGAACCTGGGCATCTCAAGTTTTGGGTATCTAAATAGGGATCATATGGGGAAGTGCATTTGGGAGATTGCTCAAAACGTGGGTGTTGCAACAAATAACAAGGTAGAATTTGAGGCCCTAGCACATGGTTTGAAATTATGTTTGGATAAAGGAATAAAGGCAATAGATATTGAAGGTGATTCTCTACTAATGATAAATGCGGTATGTAAGAAGATAGTGCAAAATTGGAAACTCCAAAATTGGATTTGGAGAATAGGACTAAGTTTGGAAAAAATAGAAAATTATACTTTGGTACATGTTTACCATGAGGCCAACTTGGTTGTGGACTTTTTGGCCAATTTGGGTACAACAATTGAAGGCCTTGAGAGGGAGTACGATGCTAACACAATTCCTAGTGGCCTTAGAGAGTGCATTCTTATTGACTGTAGATTAGAGGACAATAGATGTGACTCTAGAGCAAACATGGTTGTCGATGTACCTGCTGACATGCTGTCATAGTTGTCACCGACCGCAGGCCAATTAATGGTTTTTGGTTCCTTGAAGGAAGTTCAGTACTTGACGGGTGTAGTGGCAACACCTACGCCATATTATGGGTTACAAGAACTAAACAATTAGATATCTCATTGGTGTTTTTGGATATCTGGAAATATAGATATGGTAATTTGTCTCAAGATTATGTTCATTGCAATCCTACACGATGGGGAGTCTTTAAAGGAAGGGTGTGGTTTCTATTTTTTCCATCATTCAAAAATGGAAATGCATTTTGGCATCAATTGTAGATGCAGTGTTAGGGAAGGTGCAGGAAGAGCAATGAAATCAACTGATGAGCAAATCACATTCTTATTCAACTATGCATCAAAAAAGTAGAAAGTGGTAAGTAAAGAAGGTGATAGGGGAGGAGTTTTGGGATGGGGAGCAAACCCATGATGGGATAGTTCTTGAATGCTTCTTCAACAATTACGTGCAGATCATAGGTGCACGAGTAAGGAGAGTCTCTGCTGCAAGCAAATATGTGCATAAAGAGTTGGTAGGATGGGTAATGGATGAACTTGACAACATGCCTATAGAGCCAGTTGATGGCTTCTCCCTTGGAATGTTGAGCCTCAACGAGGAGAAGAAGGTGAAATTACACAAAGCTTGGAGGTTGTACAAAATGGGTGTAGAAAAGAAAATACAATATAGAGGATTTTATAAAATTCTTGGAGGCTAACCTAGATCTTATCAATCAAAATGTGGTGGTTAGAATAATTGATATTGTTGAGGGCGTAGGGTACTTATACCACTGATTGTTATGCCTCAGCCTCCTACTGTAACTTGTTTTTCAATCAATACAAGCATCTACCCCCACCTTGGTAGCGTTTACCAACAAAAAAAAATTGTGAATACTAAGAGATTTTCTTGGTGTAATAAATCAATAGACATGATTTTCGTTAGAAACTAGAAATTTAAGTGTTGCCAATTAGGGAAAATTTACATAAAAAATGGGCCTCCTAAGGATGACATCATTAGCTTTTTAAGTTATCAAAAATCAACTAAAAGATGACATCAACCTATACAGTGACATCATCCAAAATAAAAATAAAATTGTTTATTTTATAAAATAAAACTTTCTAAAATCTTATGAATTAACTTATGATGGTTAATTTAACGCTACATATCCTATTCTATCTCATTCATCTTTCTAAATATAAAATATTCTTTTTGTTTTTTAGATTTATATTCTTAAGTTCTATTAAGTTCTATTATAATTTTTTTTATATTTTCAAAAAAATATTTTTATTCTTTAAGAAAAAAAATAAAAAAATTTAAAAAATCATAACAATCATTTATGAAGTGCTGCAAAAATAAAAAATTTCATCCACCCACGCTTGTTGCACTTTCAACATTTTTTTTA
>VDFB02270651.1:288715736-288777809 GCA_007258455.2 Sequoia sempervirens | reverse complement strand
TAATATTCCCTCATGTCTTCTCGCCATGAATGAAATGAATTATGTTGGGTGGAGAGTGTTTCTATATTTTTAATTATTTCCTTCAATGTGTTTGTCATCTCGGATAATCGAGGGATTCTCCTATAAACATCACAAATGCCCCTCAATTGCTGCAATTTTTCACCAATTAAGTCTTCAATTGATGGCTACGAAGGTGGTGGAGTGTTTGGTATTTGTGCATTTTCATTCTCAGTTGGTGGATCATTTGGAATTTGTGCATTTTCATTCTCAGTAGCCATAATGCTTGATTAAAGTTAAAAACTAATTAATCTAATTGAAATTACACAATATAAATGAAATTACTGTAAAAATACCCTAGTTTTTAATAAAAATACAAAAAAACCCCTACTTTTTAACAAAAATCTATAACAAACTCTAGTTTTTAATAAAAATACATAAAAAACACTATTTTTTAATCAAAATCCATAAAAAACATTAATTTTTAATAAAAATCCATTGTAAATTTTTTAATACAAATCAATCAAAAACCCTACTTTAAAAAAAAATCCATAAAAAACTACATAAAATTATACAAATCTAATTGAAAAATCGATTAAACAAAAAAATTTCCAAAATCTTACCTTTCAAATTGGATATCTGTTAAATCGGATATCTGATATTCAGAACTCCTCATTGTGCGCCCGCAGCCTGTCAAAATGAGTGAAATGATTTTAAAAGCTCGCAGTTATATATTTATAGGCACCTTAAATCGGATATCTGATTTGAATTGGATATCCAATATGTAAATCTTGGTTTGGGCATTGCTTTGGAGCAATGTACTGACACCCAAGCCAGAAAAAAGTCAACTCAGGATTGTCGCTTTTTGGGTTGGTGAAAAACGTAATTTTTTTCCCATTGCCACTTTTTGGCCCATCATGATCCTGCACATACCTATATTCTTTAGTGACACTCGCAATGATGGAAGCTCAACCTCAATAGGCAAGATGGCTTCCGATCCATAGAATAGGGAGAAAGGGGTTGCAGATACTGGTTCGATAAGCCCAAAGAGCAAGATTTAGCTGCAAATGTCAGTCATGACCGGCTTCATTAACTATTTTCTTTTGGATTTTCAAGATAGTTTTGTTCATTGCTTCTGCTTAGCCATTTCCTTGGGGATAGTATGGGGTAGAGAATCAGTGTTGTATATTGAATTTTTGGCACATCTCTTTTACATCTCGATTCTTGAATGATGTTCTGTTGTCTGAGATGAGGGTTTGTGGTACACCATAATGGAAAATTAGGTAATTCAGGATAAACTTAGCTATTTACTTCCTCGTTATGTAGGTCATAGGAATGGATTCAACCCACTTAGTAAAGTACTCAGTGGCGGTTATGATAAACTTATGGCCGTTGGATGAGGTTGGAGTGATTTTTCCTATGAGGACAAGTCCTCACTGTGAAAAAGTCCATGGTGTGATCAGTGATTGCAACTCTTGAGCTGGAGCATGAATAAAATACCCATGCTATTGACATTGGATTCATTTCCACACATACTGATGAGCTTCTTTTTCCATGGTTGGCCAATAGTTCCCCATCCTCAACAATTTCTTAGCTAATGTCATACCGCTAGAATGGGACCCACATATGTCATCGTGTACTTTTGTTAAGGTAGTTAAAGCTTCCTCTTGGTTAAGACATCATAGTAATGTCCCTTCAATGCTTCGATGGTAAAGGGTATCACCTAGGATCAAAAATCAAGATGCCTTTTTGACAAAGGTCTTTTTAAGGTTTGGGGTGATATCCGATGGAAGGGTTCCTCTGTAAAGGTAAGTAAAGATGTCATGGTACCATGGGGATCTAGGACCAACAATAACACACACAAATTCAGATTTAGGGATTTTGAAAGTTGGTATGAGAAGTTGTTCTACCAAGAATTCACATTGGAGGATGTTTGACATGTCTAGTAATGATTCGATTGTTGCCATGGCATCTGCTACTCTATTATTCATGTGAAAAATCTGCTCAAAATTTATGCCTATAAAAAGATCTTTGAGATTCTCCACCATCTTCTTGTAAGGAGTGAGCTTGTCATCTTTAGTTTGATAGTCATCATTGACTTGGTTGATAACAAGCTAGGAGTCTCCATAGACTTTCATCTCTTGTATCTGCCATTGAACTGCTATCCTGAGACCTATGATCAAAGCTTCATACTTAGTAATGTTATTGGTACATGGGAATGATAGCCTGTATGACTTTGGGATGCAATCACCTTGGGGGTGATGAAAATAATGCCTACTTCTGATACATGTTGGGTGAATGATCCATCAAAGTACATCTTCCACTGAGCTGTGAGATTAATAAGGAACATTGATTCATCAGGGAACTCAGATATTACAGGGTTTTCATCATAGATGGGTGCTTCTGCTAGCTGGTTTGCGATCACTTGTCCCTTGATTGCTTTGTGCTCCACACACTCTATGTCAAACTTTGTCAAGATCATTACCCATTTAGCCATTTGTCTTGTGAGGGTTGCTTTGGATAACAGATATTTTAATGGATCAATCTTCATGATGAGCTTGATTTGGTGTGACAACATGTAATGCCTAAAATTTTGTGAAGCGAAAACTGCTGCTAGGCATGCTTTCTCAATGGGTGAATATTTCATCTCATAGCCTACCGAGGTTCTACTGATGTAGTATATGGCTCTTTCTTTTCCATTTTCATCATGTTGTGCTAAAAGAGCTCCTAGTGATGCTGGTGTTGCTGAGATGTACACAATCAGTGGCTTGTTTGGTATTGGATGCATGAGCATTGGAGGTGTTAGTAGATAATCCTTGATTTTCTGGAAAGCTTTATCACATTTTTCATCCTATTTGTAAGTTATCCCTTTATGGAGAAGATGCAAAAAGGGGAGAATCTTATCTAATAGTTGGGCTATGAACCGTCTGATGGACTGTAACCTTCCTTGTAATCTTCTCATCTATTTCAATGTCTATGGCAGTTCCATTTCTAGGATGGATTTTACCTTTGTTGGATTAATTTCTATACATCTTTGTGAAACAATAAAACCAAGAAGTTTCTCTGATGTGACCCCGGACACACACTTTTTTGGATTTAGTCGTACCTTGTATTCTTTAAGTCTATCAAAGATAGGTCCTAGGAATTGTATGTGCCCACTTCTCTTTTTTTATTTTTCCAAAATATCATCCACATAATCTTCAACTATTTTGTGGATCATGTCGTGAAAGATAAGGGTCATTGCTCTTTGATAAGTAGCTCCTGCATTCTTCAACCCAAATGGCATCAGAGTCCAGCAATAGGTTCCCCATGGATAAGTAAAGGAAGTTTTATGTTGATCCTATTTGGCGATTATGATTTGGTTGTAGCCTGAAAAGCCATCCATGAGCGAAAAAATTTCATGCCTGGCTGTTAAATCCATAATGAGATCAATGTTGGGAAGAGGGAAATCATCCTTCGGGCATGCCTTGTTTAGATCTCTAAAATTAGTGAATATTTTGATGCCCCCAGTGGGTTTTGAAACTGGCACCAGGTTTGAAACCCACTCAGGATAATCTATCGGTCAGATGAATCGAACATCAAGAAGCTTTTGTAGTTCCAGTTTAACCAAGAGTGCTATCTGAGGGTGCATCTTCCTTAATTTCTGCTTGACTGGTTTGGTGTAGAGATAATTTGATAATTGATGTGCAACCACTTTTGGATAAAGGCCTGGCATATCTATATATGACCATGCAAAGTTAGCTCTCCTCTCTTTAAGGAATGTTGCTAGGTTCTTATGTTCTTCATCCAACAAGGATTCAACATAAAAAGTGATCATAGGTGCTTCTTCTATTCCTACATTGACTAGAGTAACCTTTTATGCTAGTACTGCTGACTTCTCTGGATGCATTGCACTAAGGGGGAGATTGAATCCTTCATCCTTGGGTGCCTTAGAGAGGTTTTCACCATCGGATGCATCCTTTTTTTTTACTATTTTGGGACCAAAGAGTGCCCCTAAGTGGTTTTCACTCAAGGATCTACATGTTGATTGCATTTCATTTCTTTTGCGACTAAAGGATTCAATCATCACCCCATAGTATGCCCCTATATCGAGCTCTATGTCGAAGCCTGCTTTTTGATTTTCCCATGATAAGTTGTCTTGGAGTCCCATGAATTTTGAGATTGCTTTATCATTTTTGAATAAATCTAGAACCGGTGGTCCTTGTTGGTCTATGTAAATGAGTTGTGGATATACTAGGCGTATTTCAGTTGGTTGGTTATTTGAGACAAAAGATGTTATGGATATCATGAAGAGGGTGTTGTTCTCAAATAGGTCAAAAACATCAAGGGGAAAGTCATCGAAGGTTGTATCACATGATGTAGGTGACCAAGAGGAAGCCTCAACTCGTTTAGTAGCAATACCTTTTCCAATAAGTGTGACCTTGCTAGTATTACAACCTAAGCCAAGATTTTTTAGTCATTTCTCAGGCATGATGGGTTCTAGTAAACCATTGTCATTTTTTCCTAGCTTCTCATTCTTGTTATACCCATACTTTGCATTAGTTGTAGGCCTTTGTTTTCATCTTCCATGGGAAGAACAGGAATAGGTCATTCATCTTGATAGAGGAGTTTAGAGATATCTTGCTCATTGACGTCTTTTTGATTTAGGTCTCCCCACTTGGTGAAGGTAATAACTGCCATCTTGATTATTTTTGGTTCTTTGGTGCTAGATGTAGGTTTTGTATGAGTTTGAGGAGAAATAGGTAACTCTCCTAAGAAAAAGGTGTCTTTCAATAGTTTGTAGCTTCCACAACCATCATCTTGGATCACTGCTTTGACATCAAGTATGCTTTTCACAATTGGCACTTTTGATGCTGAGGTAGAGGTTAGAGATGAGTTAATAAATGAGCTTGATGGTGTAGGCCCTTCATCATTTTTGGGTATTTGTGGGATTTTATAAAAATTGGCCTCAAGACTCTTGCAGTAGTACAAAGGATCATGATCTCCATGGATAGTGATTTCTCTGCGTTCAAAAGGAAACATCACACATTGATGATAGGTTGAGGCTACAACTTTCAAAGCATGGATCCAAGGTCAGCCAAGTAGTATGTTATAAGGAAGATCAAGATCAAGTACTTGGAATGTAGTTTCTGCAATAAGAGGTCCCACTTGGATTGGAAGTGCAATGATTCCTTGTGATACCCATTCTTGGTTGTCATATGATCTGATGGTAGTACTCTTTGTATTCTCAATAGTATCTTCTGAATAGCCTAGATTCTTGATCAACTATAGGGTACAAATGTTTAGACCAACACCTCCATCTACCAAGACTCTTTTGACCTTGTTTCTATGAATGCCAACCTCAAGGTGTAAAGCATAGTTATGAGATGGTTGTGATGGTAAATCTTGCTCGAAGAAGGTGAGAAGATGGTTGATGATATACCCTACCATAGCTTGAAACTGATTGGTATCAATGTTCTCAGGAACGGATGACTTAGACAAGGATTTTTTTCCAGTATATCCCTATATGAAGGAGATAACCTTAAGAGTTCTAAGACTGATATATGAGTGGGGGTCTGTTTAAGTTGATCTACAAGATTGTACTTGTTAGGATTAGATGTGGGAAAGGTAGGCTGTGTCCGAGAGTGAGCTAGGATAGCTCCTTGAACTATTATTTTTCCACGTCATGTGGTGACTCCACATTTCGTACTAGCTCCTTTGATGGCGACAATAGTGATAACGCTATCATAGGAGGAAACTACATTGGAATAAGTATGTTGAGCATTGGTGTAATCCTTATCTTCGTCATTGTTGCTTGCTTTGTTATGATCAGACATAGGGGTCCTGTATATCTTGAGATCCTAGTTCCTAGCTAGTACCTCAATAGATATGGTATCGTTCTCTATGAGATCTTGGATGATATTCTTGAGTTTCATGTAGTTTGTTGTTTTATGTCCTTCGATTTTATGAAAATCACAGAGATCATGCTCATTGTACTAGGATGGATTTTCTTGTGGTTCTTGTTAGTTTTCAAAGTTAGGAAGTGTTATCAAATTTGAATATACCAATTTCTTCATGATTGTGGGTATGTGTAGGATCATCATGGAAAAAACAAGCCCTTAAGTGGCGAAAAATTTAGAAAAATCAGAGTTAGGCAACTTGAAGTAAAAATTTGAACAAGTTATTTATATTATTTCAAAAATATGTAAGAATAAAATCTGTAGCAAATTGAATGTAGTTTCTAAACTTCTAGGTTTATTTAAAAAAAAAAATCTATTTAGTGAAAATTTGAAATTTCAATGCAATAGTACTTAAATTTCAGGGAAAAAATAAGAAGTAGGTGTCTGTCAACCACCCTAACCATAATAAAATGATAATATTTTTTTTTATAATATTTTACATATAAGTAGATGACTCATGTCCGATGTGATGCATATATTTTTGTATTTTTTTCCAAGTAAATAATTAATTATGAATTTTTTATTAGAACTTTTAAAAAATATAAAAACTCGTATGTCGACCACCTTAACTTGGTCAAAAATTCATGAAATTCATTTTTTTTAATCCTATAGGATATGAAGCATAAAATGTGACACATGTTTTGGATTCAAAAAATGTGATACAATTTGAAAGCTATAGATGTTTTCAATCAGCCTATCAATCGGGACTTTAGTTGTAATTCAAATAGAAAATGAATAATAATTATTAATTAAATTTAAAATAAAGCATAATTTATATTGGTGGAAAGCTAAGAATCTCCTTTAAAAACCCTTTTCATTTCATCAATTTTGGGTAAAAAAAAGTCGTCAGCCACATACCCATCATATCGCCACTTTTTGGCCCATCATGATCCTGCACATACCCTTGTCTCAATGGGTTCCAATAACTGTGTACTTGCATTTGGGATAGCTGTTCCTATTGCCAGTTTGCCTCTATTGCATGTTGGTGTTACTGATCTGATTATTCTGAGGTGGTACCATTTGTTGCACATTTGGTTGGATGTTAGCAACTTGATTGTTATTGGGTCAAGGAGAACTTAGTATGACCTTAGCGTCTACCACATCGTCGTTTGTTACATATTTGTTTTTAGCCCATAGACGAGGTTTCTCATTCGAACTAGTTGAAGGACAGTTGTCTTTGTAAGCTTGAGTATTTTCTTGTGAGATTAGGGCTCTTTCAATGTTAAGAGCTCTCGAAAAAATCTCGTTAGACAATGTGATACATTGCATTTTCAAGTGGAATGATAGATTTGGATCAAGGCTGGCTATAATGATTCTCACTTGTTTTTTAGGAAGAGGCCACTTGCTTTTACTATCCCTTTGTCTCCATCATTGTAAGAAATTAGCGAAGGTTTCTCCTGGATTTTGTTTAAGAGTGTACAACTCTTCTAGACTAATGTCGTTGTCAAGATTGAAGGAGAAGTGATCGATGAATTTATCAGTGATTTCTTGAAAAGTTTTGATACCAGGAGGAAAATGAGAAAACCAATCCATAGTAGTACCTGTTAAACTTTGAGGGAATAGGCACATTAGATGTGAATCATTGTAAGCCACTTCCATGCACATGATGTTAAATTCTTTGATATGGTCAACATGACTTCCTCTCCCTCTGTATTTTTCAAACTTGGGGATTTCAAAACTAGGAGGGAATGGTATCATTGCTATGTTTCGATCAAATTGGTAAGGACACAAGTTTTGTGTATGAGGTTTCTTTGTTTTTCCCATGCGAAGGTCCAACATTTTTTGTGAGAGTTCTTTCAATTGTGATGCTAGATCGTCTTGCGGATTGGGTGGAGGAAAATATGTTGGGATGAGAGATGAGTTATATGGGGTGTATGAAGGTGTGAGATTTTTTGAAAGTGATGAATATGTTCTTGATGCATTTGGATTGATGATGTTCATATGAGGAAAATAGGAACCTTGTTGTTGTTGTTGTTGGGCGTATTATTGAGCTAGTAAGGCTTGTTGTTGAGCTTGATGTTGTTGTTGTGCCACTAGGGCTTGTTATTGGGCCTACTATTGTTGTTGTGCTAATAAAGCTGCTTGTTGTGCTTGTTGTTGTTGCACAAATTTTTGTGCTGCTAAAGCTGCTTGCTATGCTTGTTGTGTAATGGTTGCTTGTTGTTGTTGCTATTGTTGTTGTGATAAGGTTGCTTGTTGAGTTGCTAAGGCTGCTTGTGCTTGCTGTTGTTGTTATGCTAAGGCTTCTTGATGTGCCTACTGTTGTTGTTGTGCTAAGGCTACTTGTTGAGCTACCAAGGCTGCTTGTTGTGCTTCTTGTTGTTGTTGTGCTAAGGCTGCTTGATTTTCCTACTGTTGTACAACTTGTTGATAAGTTTTTTGTGTTTGTTGCAGAGCTAAGGAATGTGTTTTCAATGTGGGATCAAGTGGTTCTTGAGATATCTATGAAGGATTAGGGATATTGATGTTTTGAGTGGGTAGCATATTGCTGGTAAAAGGTGGAGAGTTCACTTGGTTTAGCATTCCTTGTAATATGGTAGAATGAGGTGGAAGAATGTATGTTTGAGGTCCTAATTGATTTGGCATAGAAAAGGGAACTGTTGGAAAAGATGATTTCATTAAATTTTGTAATGGAAATGACACACTAAGACCTTGAGTCCATTGATTGAAAAGATTCCTTTGTCCTATGTTTTGAGGATTACCTTGTGCAAAAGATGTAAAAAAAGGATTCGTGATCAATGTACTCCTAGGATTGATATAACTTGTAACCAAGGGATTTTTTTGAGGTGGATTGATAGTGGATGATGTGGTAATGGTAGGTGGAATGGATGAACCCACCAAAGGGTTGGATGAGGATGTCCCTATTTGCATTGAGGGTTGATTCTGTGATACGGTATTGGCATGCCCTTGTGTGATGTTTTGAGATACTTGGTCTATACTATTTTGTGTGATGGTAGACATACTTGTAGTACTCATAGGTGTGGATGAAGAAGGATGTCCCCAAAATGTCAAAGTGGTGGTGGAATAATGAAGTTCAAGCAAGGTGCGTAGCTATTTCAAATCTTCGAAAACAAGAGGAGCACCAAAAGTAGGTGTCCAAATAGTGGTGGGAGGTGGAGGATTTGTTTCAAGAGTACCCACAAGTTTACTACTTTCAAATGGTGAGGTGTGACCAAAATCTTTAGCAAGGCTGGTTGCAAGAGTAGATATGTATGTTTGACTTAGCCCTTGTGATGGAGTTGTAAAATCTTGTGTTAAAATTTGCGCTACAAACGTCGAGGAGATAGGAGCTACACTTTCAAAGGATTGGTGTTCTAAAATTTCTTCTCTAGTGAGCTCAAATGGGTTGTTCCTGATGTATTTGATTTCATATGGTCCTGAAGGAGATGATGGTTGTTGCGATGGTGTAACATGACTTCTAGGATCAAATTCTAAAGGATTTAGATCACTTGAGGTAAATGTAACTTTGTCTTTCTCCATGATTCTCTTGCGTTGTGATCATGGATTTACCATAAAAAAAAATTTAGCTATGGAAGAGTTGTGTTGAGTTTTGTAATGTTTGAACTCTCTAGTTGACTCAAACCTAGGTAAAAGGGATGCTCTAAGTCTTTGGAAGCAATGATGATAATGTGGGATGAAAATATGGGTGATACATGAAGTGATCTTTGCAAACATTTTGGGACAACACTTTTGACTTGAGTTTGATGTTGGGATAAAGGATGCTAATGAACTTAGAAATATTTAGGGTAGACTTGTGACCTTAAAGATATACTAGTTCAAAGATGATAACTATCTCAACTAAGTTCATGGAAAATGATACATTCCACATACAATGTAGCTAAGGTAGTAGTTGGTTTGATGTTTAAGTCCCAAAGTGTTGCTGTATTTGAAATTTTGCAAAGATAGGTGAAGTGAAGAATAAAATTTGATGAAGGGGTGAGTGAAATGTTTGACCCAATGTTGACCTAAAGTGAACCTTTTGTTTTGACAAGATCAAGGTAGTGAGAATGATGCTAGACCTCTAAAATGTTCAAATCCTAAAGACTCAATGATTTAGAAAAGTTGTTGATCTTCAAAAAGGCAAGGGTTCTGGCTCATAAAGAACATGTACATGTCAAGATATTTTCTCAGTGTGCATTCATAAAAGTTTATCAACTTGTTTCTGCTTTCATAGAGTGCCTCAATGCAGTTGTTGATTTCTTTTGCACTACAATGCCTAAGTTTAAAGTGACGACCAATTGACCTTCATTTAGGGATCCTTACTTTCCGTGAGATCATCTAGTAAAGTGAACCTTTGTTTCAACAAGATCAAGGTAGTGAGAATGATGCTAGACCTCTAAAATTTTCAAATCCTAGAAAATGAGAGGATGGATGGGAATGTTCAAACCTGTTTGGGCTCTCCTAGCTCGGGCATAAAAATTTCTCAACAAAGTGTAACGGTTGTAGTAAAATATAGAAGCCTATTGTTGACTATACCTTGTTCTACGATTCCTATGTCTAAAATCAAGTGCTAGATATTTTCCCCTATGGATTTTAACTATTTGATGAATCATTTAGAGGAGTTGAGTATTGTGAAAAAGACTAGGATTTTGACTCCAAAAGAATGCATACAATTTTGGACTATACCATGAAGCACATCTATAAAAGTTTGCTACCAATTTGTTTCTATTCTTGTGAACTGCTCAAAGGTGTTTCTTAAGAGCTTTTGGAGTGAGATGCCTAAGTCTAAAATGAGGACCTGTATACTTTGGCTTAGGGATCCTGATTTTTTGTGAGATCATGTGGAAACAGTTTAAGTTTATGGAAAAAAGGAAGATATTTATTTCCACATGGGTGGTGGTAATAGGAGCCTTCTAGCCTCAATATCAGTGTGTTCCTCTTCTTTGTCTAGAATGGTTGTTGTGTTTCTCCACTGTGTGTTGTTTCCTTGTTTTCAAAAGTGAAGGTTTTCAAACTGTTGATAAGATCTGTTTGTTCACCATTTGTGAGTTCAAAGTTTGGTTGAATTATAACACCTAGAAGATTAGGTTGTTCAACGGGAGCAATTGGTCTCAAAATAGTCATGCGGGGTTCATTTTTTAATTTATCTTTGCTTAAGTGAATTGATTTTACCACAAACACTTGTCTTTGATTATGTTTCCAAACTAGATATTTATGTCAAAAACATCATAACTTTCACAATGTCCATTTCATGAAAATCATGAGGTTAAAGCCATAATTTCCTTATGTTGTCTTTGGTAAATATGGGTTTGAGATTAATTTCAAGATATTTAGAAATCGCTAAGGATAAATCCTTAGGACAAGTAGTAATATGAAGGCTAACTCAAGAAGTCCATATTTGAGCCAAAGTGTTTGAAATTTGGATAGTGAATGTTTGTTTTTGGATCATTTTGAAACCAAACAAAGTGTTAAACTGACTCACAATCATTTCAACCCTAGGATAGAAATGGCTATATTTTTTGAATCCCCACTAGGATTTCTCCAATCACTAGACAATGCAGACAGTTAGAGATTTGGCGACACTGGCTCCCCTCCACGACACACACTTCTCAGGACCACCAAATCTCAAAATCCTTAAAATATAGAGATTAAAAGGAATTTTTCTATTTCTACAATTGAATAGTACAAATATGGGGCGACTTCACAAAAATCATTCCTGACATCAACAAATATGAAGGATTTTTGGCTTCTACACAAAGGTTCATAATAAGGGCATCTAGTTTAGGGGGTGCAATGATAAAATCATTGTGAGAGGTCTCCCAACCCTTAGAACAAGGGCTTTATGCATCATAAGGATACCGGGAAAGAGCTATCATGTACTGCTTCCCATTGATCACAATTTTCATCGCAACCACAAATTTATATAGCGGTTTGGAAGAGCTTGGCGTAAGCTTGTTACCGCTTGGGTCGTTCCCTTGAGGTGAGTACTTTTTTCCACCAAGGTAGACCCTCTAAAGGTGAAAAATAGCAAGGAAGTACATCCGTTGTTCGATCATCTTTTCTTGCATGAACAATGAGAGAACACATGCTATGCCTTTTTCTCACACTAGCATGGTTGTTCAATTTTAAACCCAAATTGACAGATGTGGGTGATTTTGAAAAGTGTTAGAGAATGTTTCTATTTCTCAAGATCACTAAATGGAGTGAGAGAATTAAATACGCATTCACCAAAAACATTGAAAATCACAAAATATAGCAAACAATTGTCAATTTTAACCTTTCAAAGCAATGATGAATTCGTTTTAAGCACCAATTGAAAGATGAAGTTTTCCTTGTTCAATTTTAATCCCAATTGAAAGATGTGATGTGAGGATTCAATTTTATCCAACTTTGAGCATTCATTTTAAACCAAATAGAATTCTAGTGCATTTCCTAAAGTAGAAAGTAGAAAGCATAAAAATGGGTTATAATTGCCCCAAAGAGTAAAACACTTGTTACAATCATAGAATTTGAGATAAAACAAAATTTCTTTCACTTTCGCTCCATATCCTTAAAACCTACAAAACCGTGTTAGTCTAACAACCAAAACACAGTCAAGAATGCATTAGGGATTAGATAAACTAAAGAAATTAAGTCACATGTCAAAAAAAACAAACATAAAATTTCTTACCCTGGTTGGGCATCGCTGAACATGATAGCATTGCAATTTGAGACTTGGACATCGCTCTGGTGAAAATGGGCATCACTCTAAAGCAAGATCAATGAGCATGATCACATCGCTATTTTGATTGGCATCGTTGTTTGGAATTTAAAAGCGTTGGTCTAGTGAGTTTGAGCATCACCATTTGCATTTCTCAATATCTTCAAATTAAATACGTGTCACCATATTTAAATTAGCATTGGCAGATAAAATACGCATCGTTGTTTCAAATTTCCTGAGTGTCGCTATATGGTGACGCTATTGAAATAGCGTCGTTGTTTTTTATTTTAGCGTCGCTGCAACCTGTAAAACAACATGAACATGGAATTCATGCTAAAAAATAGTTAGACAATCGATTTTCCCTCCTAGTGCTAGAATGTGATTCAAAAATATCGGTATTGGCCAAATTATGCTTGATCCATGAAGAATTGAAGCATAATAGAGCCACCAATACTCGAATCTCAACAAGATCAATCAAATGAAATTGAAACTAAACATTTTATCAAAACCTAACATACTAAATTATGAAAGCTTTCAAAACATCTATTCTAATCTATCTAAAACTTATGTTGTTGTGGAATTGGTGTAGTGTTGATGTGGAATGATGACCCTTTCCCAATCCTGTGATTAGTGAGCTTGTTTTAGTCGATTCTATGGAAGAGAATCGATGAAACCATAATGATTGATGTATGTAAACATAGATTATGCTAAAAATGAACACGATGCAAGGTAAGTTACCATGATTTTATGCTATAAATGATCTAATTGTGCTATTGTTAAGCTAATCTAAGCTAAAATTATGCTAAAAGATGAAAACCTAATTCCTATACAAGCTAAGATGGATGCATGGAAGCCATTAATGGATTCTCTAAGCTATTATGCAATGAAAATGAACTAAAAAAAGCTAATAAGTAAGTAAAAGATGAGTGTATGTGAGTGAATTCAACAACATAAGTTTGCAATTGAAAGAGGGATCCATTTATCTCCAAATAGTGATCTATTTATAGGAGAGCAAATGAAAAATGAATGGTTGAGATCAAAAAGATCAATCAACGGTTCAATAAGAAGGGGATGAGAGGCATGGATCATGGATTCTCATCAATGGATAAGAATGCATGATGAAAGTTAATCAAGGGCTCACACTTTCTTCAAACAAACACACTTTTGACCTGCTCACACAGGTCAAAAGGTAACTTGCTAAAGAGGTTGAAGGTTTAGCTTGTTTAAGAAGCCAAGTGAGTTGATTGGAGGAGAGAGAATATTCCTTAGAATATTCCCTTTTCTTAGAGGAAAATTAGTTTAATTGCTAATTAAACAAGGTTTAATTTATGCAATTAGGGAATTTGAAGAATTAAGAGATATTTATTAAATTAGATGATTAATAAATAGGGGAGGGGTGAAATGATATTTAATTAAATAACTTAGGGTTATTTAATTAAATAAGATGACTTAGGAGATTAAAATAAATATTTTGATTTATTTAATTTAATTAGATGAAGTGTTAGTGTGAAAAGAGATGAATTAACCCAATTTGATTAATTAGGCCAAATAGATGAAAATGATGCAATTAATTAGCTAGGCTAATTAAATTAATTAAGCGAAAAGAGGATGGATTGAAGAGGAAATGATGTTAGTAAATCTGATTTAAGTGTATGACATCAATTATGACATTTTTCAGTGTCTACACCAATACATTAACTACATTGCACTTATTATTTACCATCAAACCATATTAAAACTATAAATTACTCCAAGTCATCTATGAGAATGTATTGAAACACACCATCACATCCTTTAGTAATTATCATTGAATTGTCATAATAGAGAATATCATCTTTCACAAGGTGAAGTATTTTTTCACCTCCTTCGAAGGCTCTCAAATTCTCATACTTTCCATCATCTAATCATGTTGACAACCCATAAAAAACATGATTACTATAATTTATTGAATATTAATTATCATGTCTTACAAGTAATTATAAATACTTAACCAAGATTATAAACTGCTCCTTTTGACATTACAAAATTTTCTCAACAACATATTTATAAGAGCTAATGAATCATATAGTGCCTATGACATAGGCTATTTTTGTTGGAAGCTTCATATGGAATTTCTACACAAGTTATTTATGAGCCTATTAAGTATACTATTTCCTATTAGAAACTTTGTATCAATTTTTTAAATTTTTTCTATTTTTCATTTTTTTTTTATAATAAGGTTTTATATCAAAACTAGATTGTTTTGGTTTATATTTCCTATTATTTAAAAAAAATTAATATAATCAACAAATAAAATAAATATTTTCATTAAAAAACTTAGACTCATTGATTTATCATAGTAAATATTTATTAAAGTATTTCATTATAAAAATCTTACCTCAATCCTTGTAAAAAAAATTCAAGAATAAATGGAAAAGAATTAGAAACAATCCACAAATAACAACAATCCTTCAATTCTTCACAAAAATACTTCAAAATCTATAAGCTCAATAATCTGATTTATTTATTTTCTTTATGATGCAATAATGAAAGATAAACTAACTCATCCTCTTTCAATAAATCTCCTTTTTTCAAAAAAAAAAGAATTAAGTAAAATATATTATTATATTTTTATAAATTAAAATAATAGTATTATTTTTAAAAAATAATAATATTAAAATATTATCTTTTCTAATTCTATTTAATTAAAAGAACTCACCTAAAACTCATATTAGGAATTATATTTTTTAAACACAAATAAAATAAATATAATAATTTATTTTCTAATTTCTTAAAGTAAAAGCATCCATTAAATATTAGTTCTTTAAATAAAAAACTAGAGATAAATAATTTTTTTCTTCTGAATTGAAATATAATTTATAATTATTTATTTTCAATTCTAAAATAAGGACTTGCACATAAAACTATATTCCAATTTTAGTAATTAAATAATTAAAATGTATTATTATATAAATTATATTTATAAAAGGTATTATAAATCATAATTATGTAGCTAGATAATTAAATTTAAATAAAATCTATGTATCAAATAAAAATTAAAATAATATTATTGCTCTATTTATTTATTTTATTTTCTAATTAACATTAGTTATCAATTTTTTTTAAATGTGTTACGAGCAAGACGTGAGTGCTAGGTGAGAATCTCCTGTTTCTCAGGATTCTTTGTTGCAGTAACTTTCTAGTAGGGTCTTTGTTGTTGTTAGATTGCTCATACCTTCCAATGGGTTTCATGGGCTCAGTGGGACACCCCCTATCCCTTTTCCCCCAATGGTCTACACCCTCTGTCCAATTGAAAAGCCCTTTTTTGGGAAACAAAAAGAGATTATTTGATGGGGTTCATATTGTCCATTCTCAAGAAGGAACCACCATTAAAATTAAATATCCTTCCCTTAACCACACCTTGGTGAAAATGGATAAATCTCTCATTGGAAGGTTTATTGGTAGGCACCCTAATATTGAATCTGTGAGAAGATGGGCTTCTTCAAGACGACCGATTAAAAGCTCTCTTTCAATCTCAATGCTCTCTAAGGGCCTATTTTGCTTCATTTTCTAACTCCAAGAGGACTATTTAAAGGCCTTAACTTGTGGTCCTTGGTTCTTTGATAAGTAGAGCCTAGCTCTCTACAAATGGTGACCTAGTTTTGACCCTTCATCATACCTTGGTGCTACCCTCCCAACCTGGGATAGCCTCTCGAGCCCACCATTAGAGTTCTGGGATGAGGAGATCATTATGGGGGTGGAAAAATCCTTTGGTAGCTTCCTCTCCTTGGATAATATCACTAAGGACTAGTCTAGATTGGTGTTCACCTATTTCTATGTCAACATTGAACCCAATAAAATCTTGCCAACCATGATCACCCTGGAATCTAGGCTTGGGAAGTGGTCCCAACCTATTGAGTATGAAAATTCAAGTCTCTACTATTGAAACTATGTTCTATAGTTGGTCATCTCTATAATGCTTGCCCCAAAAGGGTGATCAAGTCTACAAACCCACCAAGTAGGGATAAAAGTGTTGCTTTCTCATCTTCAATGCCCTCAAACCCACCTAAGGAAATCTCGTTGGTCACCCTCTTCCAATGCCTACTATTTCAGCTTCTCGATCCTTGTTCCAGGACCTGTTTGTTCCTCCCACAGTTGCCCCATTTGTTGAAGCCATTGTTGAGCCTCCCTTAGAATTAGAGGTACCTTCTAGAGATGTTCCTCCTTCAAGTCAAGTGGATAATAGTTCCTTGAAGCTAGTCCAATTATCTCTTGTTCCCAAGGAGGTCCCTATCTCTCTCAAGGAACCTTGTCCAATTAAAATGGTGAAAATTACCTCTTCCTCGAGGGGTCCTTCGCTAGAATCTTTAAAATCCATCCACTCCAATAGTAGAAAGATTTGGGTTGGTCTAGTTCCTGCTCGCACTTCATTTTCACCTTGTCCTAAATCTAGACAAGGAGTGCATAAATTGACTTACATAGGAACCAACTCAAAACTTGGTTAGAAATCTAATAGAGAAATGAGATAGAGAAATAGAGTGAAAGATATCACTAATGGGAAGCAATCCACCTTGGGCTCCAAAAGATCCAAAAAAAATTGATGCTCTCTTGGAATGTGATGGGGCTAAATAGTCTCCATAAAAAGCATATTGTCAAGGAATTCAAGCCTAACATTTTTCTCATTCAAGAAAGTAAAATGAGTGATGTTGACTTCGATACAATGAGTAAGTTAATCTAGCCCAATGCTCTTTCTTTGGTTGTTTATGCAGACGGGGATTCTGGAGGTTTATCCACCTTATGAAAATCCTTCTTCCATGGATCTAATTTTGAAAGATAAAAACTATCTCACTACTCTCTTTTATAATTTTTCTCATCTTAATGATTAGCTCATGTGTCCAATATTTATGCCTTAAACAACAATGTCCTTGGAAGAGAGGCCTAGACTATCCTTCTAAGTAATAGACATGCCTTCTCTAAGTACCATTGGATAATGCTTGGATATTTCAACACCCCTCTATACCCTTTGAAGATGGGGGGCCTCTTGGATCTTTTTGATAGCATGTTGCAACTCAATAAATTTCTCTTGTTGGGTGGCTCTTTGGATCTTGAACTAGAAGGAAGCAACTACACTTGGTACAATAAAAGATTGGGAGATAATTTGATTCAAGTCAAGCTTTCCAAATGCCTGGTTTCTTCAAATTGGGATATGGCCTCCTACTTTTCCCTCTCCTCCTAATTAAGTGGCATAGAAGAAAAAGTGTGCTTGTTATTGGCTACAATATTTTTGTATACCTAACTTGTGAGATAAATGTGAGCCTTCCTAAAGAGGCTAAGCATATTGGAAAACTGCTTTTAGAGAGCCCAGGTCTACTCATTCTTGATGAAGGTCATCAAACTCGAAATAGCCAATCAAAGATATGGAATTCATGCAAAAAGGTTAATTCAAAACTGTGCATATTATACTCTTAGGAACTCTTTTCCAGAATAACTTTAAAGAGCTTTTCAACACATTGTATCTGGTAAGGCCAAATTTTGTCAATTGTTGCTTGGGTAAAAACTCGAAGCTATCCTCGACAACTGGTAAAGTTATGGCTAATAGTAGGATCTACAGGCTGAGGAAGTTCTACATGGATGAAATTGGGAATAAAATTCAGAATGGAAAAGAGAGTGGAGAAGTAGAATTTGATGAAACTCTTGCAAAGTTTAGGTTAATAACTAATGCTTTTGTTCATTGTTATGATGGGAAGATTTTGAACAATGTTCCTGGAATAAAGGATTTTACTGTGATTTTGAGAGCATCTTCTATACAACAGGTTGTCTTAGATCAAATAAATGAAGCAAACAATTGTGAAAGAGCCAACAATTTTCAATTTGAAACAATGGTGTCCTATGTATAGACTCCCTTTGTGATTTGCTCCTAGAATAAGGTATAGCAATTTTGAATTAGAAACAATGATATATGAACAACTATTTAGCCTATTTGTTATGCTACAACAATTAACTACAGGTTAGAACATATCCATACCAACATAAAATAGTAGGTGCAATTCACCTCAAACTCCATTGTGGTAATTGCTTTGTAAGGAATTTCGCACTCCTCCATGAACATTCTTTGTGCACATAGCCAAAAATTCAAAGTTCTTAACCAAAGCTCCAAAAATGAGTATCTCATCATTGCATGACTCCCACCTTTTCTCTGAGTATGACAATACCTAAGATTCTGGTGTTTCTAGACGGAACCTATAGTGGAAAATTGTAGTATCCATCTGAAGAAACCATCTTCGAAGCTCTTCCCTAAAAAGAGGGTTGGAAACATTAGAAGAAAAGCAATATCATAATTCTAAAGTAAGAATTTGTATCAAGCCAAATGTCAGAAAGTATAATTAAAAAGACAAATCCTTACAATTCGGTTCTCTGACATCCACAAATTTTGAACTTAACTAAAATGAAACATCTCCTGGTCTTTTATAAGAACAAGAATCTTGGGAAATTTAACAGACACATGAGAAGAAATCAAAGGATGAATCAATATAAGGCATGTGGTGAATGACAACTGGTAGAAATACTTCTAAATAAGTCAATAAACTCGACCTTCTTCAATAGTTTTAACTTTTGAACTTTTCAAAATAATATTAGGACCTCAAATTGGACCAAGAAGATTTATGATTTTATCTTTAGAATGTAGGAACTTTCTCTATCCAATATTCAGAGTGATCAAATGGGAATATAGAGTAATTGACTAACTCCTAAGATGTAATTAGGTGGAAACTAATGTTTCAATCCACCGATGTTTGTATTCCTGCACTCAGGTTCTACTTCCCAACGAAAACACCCAGAAGTGTTTCACACCGACTCAAGGTACTCTCCAACCTGGTTATGTCACTGATAGCAATCCAAGTTTTCCTGACCATCCATACCTGAATGTTGCATCACAATCTATTCTTCTCGCACATAAAAATGCCACATATTAACCTCTTCTAAATAAAACATTTAATCATCATAAAACCATAATTAATAAATTATTTCAGTTTTAGAAAGAATCCAATATCATTTACTATAAAAAAAAGTTGTATAAATCACAAAAATTCCATGAAGCCTCCTAAATGTAGCTTAAAGAAAGTTTACAACATGGGTATCTGCATAATAAGTTTTCTACTACAGCTCTAAATGAATGTATTATAAGCAAAAAACAAAATTCTTCACACTCGAAGTAATGTAGTCAAACATTTATTCCAAAAGTCTGTTAGTAGGTGTTAACTAAAAACAAAATTATTTTTGCTTGGTTTCTTTTATCAACATGCCATGTGGAAATGGAATAATCACTAAGAAACCCTAACAATAAAAAAAAAAGTAAAGGTTTAAGAAAGGAAATCCCAATGTACTATTGTGTAATGGTGACGAAGGAACTTATATGAGCATGACCTGCATACAAATCCCTGCTATTGGATTACCATCCATCTAAATATAAAATAAGCAATCTAAGTATTTGAGCAATATAATTCCAAAGGGTTATGTTGTAACAGTAATGGAATCACCATAAGAGCACAACTGAGGAACAAATTCTTGTGACTGTAATTATGTGATCCATAACTCTATTGGTCATGTGGCACAATTGTGCTATAACAAATATAGGATGAATTCATGTGTGAACCAAGTTTAATGTGGCTATGTTGTGATAGAAATGGAGGCACTCACATGAGCATAATTCATGTACAAATCACTATCATCACAATTAGGTGTCAATCATCAGTGGGTGCATTCAGATTGACTCAAGTTTAATAGGTTACGATGTAATGCTAGCATGATCCAAGAGTGATTACCTCTTGCTGCAATAAAGAGCATATAACTCTGGTTGATATGTAGAGTGGTTGTGTTATATCAATTATGTAGTGCATTCTAGCACAAACCATGTTTAATGGACTATTCTAGAGAGTGATCAAGATTTTCTAAACCTTATGAATGTTACTTAAAAGTGTACAACTTAAACTATAGACCAAGTTTGTTACATACTTGAATACAATCTTGGGCTACCACAAACTATAATAATGTGATATGCTAATAACCATTATGGGAAGTATTAAAGCAAGACCCATGTTATATAGGATACATTTCCTTGATCAGGTTTACATACCTTAATGATCAAACACAAGCTTCTCACACACTCTAAGATACAATCCAAGATCATACCACACCTTGTCAAGATAGCTAATTTTCTGACCCAAGATTTAAGGTTGCTTTTTAATACCAACATAAGCATTGGTAAGAGCATGACTAGGGTACAAATCCTAGGCCTTCGTAGAAACATAAACCATAACTCTAGCGGATTAGTGAAGTTGCAATGCCAGAAATATTGGGACATTGTTCATTTGTCAGAATAATTTTAACTCGACGACTAAAAAAATACCCAATACCAGTTTTTTTAAATACCCATATAATGAAAATGCCCAACATCCTTTTTTTAAATACCAAGATAGTCAATAACGAAGGGTTCACCAAACATAAAATTTTCTTAATGCTTGAGAAAAATGATAACAAAATCAAAAGTTAGAAAACTATGTGTTATACCAGAAAAGGTTGAGACCTCATTTGTTTCTTAGAAAAAACATTATGTCGATAGTGAAAAATATCCAGTACCATTTTTTTAAATACCCATTTCAAGTGAAAACCCAACATTAAAATACCCAAACAACCAATAAAAAAATACTGAGCATCAATTTTTAAACATACCCAGATATCCAGTAACAAAACAACCAACATCACAAAATTCAAATAGCCAAATAGTACTTCATGAAAACACCCAACATCAAAATTTTCAAATACCCAATAGGAATAATGTATACATCCAACTTTTAAAAAAAATTAAGAATGGTTTGCTTACCTCTAAGATGATCCACAGTAAAAAAATCAAAATCGTCAAGACATACTTCTAGGTAGGGAGTTGGCTGATAAAAGGATAGATTTGGCCAAATTATAGACTCATACCTTGAAGCACTATTGGTAAGAGATTCCTCCACTGGGAAATCCCTTCGATTACTGCTCAATATCTCCATCTTCAAAACCTTTCAACCTCTATTTTCTTTTCCAGATTATTTCTTCTAACTAAGCAATATCTAAAAACCATAGGAAAGTGGTGGTCTTAATTATATCGTTTGATTTTTGTTATGCATTTATAATATATATATGTATGCATAAGTGTCAGCTAAAGCCTAAATTGATGGCTAGGAAGCTTTTCTCTCAAAAAACAAAGTTTGATGCAAAAAATTAGTCATTTATAGTTGTGTTGCAAAAAATGAGTAGAATTTAATCATTTTTAGTTGCCGTGACTAAAATTTTTAGTCACATAGTCATTTATTTTCCAAATTCTACTAGTGATTGCAACTAAAGAAACCCACTTCTGAAGCACCAAACCTCAAACAAATTCAATTGAAGAAAGACACAAAAATTGTCAGCATCCTTCCAGATCTACAAGACCAGAAACCAAATGCAGAGCAAAAACATTTTCCCCAGACACCTTTGCAATACACATTTCACACATTGGTGAAAACACATTCCTCCACACAATGATCCAACACACCAAATTTTGAATGCAACACCTTCAAATATCTCTGATCAACATATCCAAACCACACAAGGAGATCTTCAACATAAAATAAATGTGGAGCAAAAGCAGAACACAACTCTGCAACACATAATACCACTGCAACACACTGTTTCCTATTTTTATTCAAATTTTCTCAAAAGAACTTGGAAACCAAGCATCAGAGTTACATCCTCAACATTTTCATCACTTCCTCATCACCACCAAGCCAACTACAACATAGAAACCTAACCATTAATCCTTAGGTAGAAGCTTATCAAAGAAACACTATATGTTGACACAAGTGGCTTACTAATCACAACATAATGCAACTAATCAAAGCATCATCAGAGACAACATCAACTCAATACTAATTGCTCACACTTTTGCAACAACCTCCCGCTCATAAAGTTGACATTAATGACAAAACTAAAGCTTGTTGACATCAATGACAACACCAACTGCACATACTTGCAACAATCTCCCCCTTTGTCATTGATGACAACACATGATGTGAAAAACCATCAACAACAAACACAACAACTCTAATAATCAATACTCTTGCTCTATACCAGGTCTTCTTCTTTTTTTCTTTCTCCCCCTTACACAACTATCTCATTACTTTCTCCCTTAACATGGATTTCTCTCCCTTTGATTTTTTTACATTACTCTCTCCCCCTTTGACATCAATGGAAAAGGACAAAATATTTACAACAATCATTCTCCCCCTTTGATATTAATCATACATACTTTCTATTTGTACTGCTTTGCATGCTCCCCCTTAGGAGAACACACCAAACTTCATCAATCAACAACCACTCATCCTTACTATAACAACCAAAAATACCATTACCTACTCCCCTTGAGAGGTAGCCACCAACATCGGTCTAGACCAAAGAATGAATCTTGATATCCACTAGACCGATGCATCTCCTTATGCATCTAGCTCAAAGAAGGAGGGGCAATAACCCCCAACTTCTCCCAAATATACTCAAAAGTATCCATAGGAAGAGACTTAGTGAATATGTTAGCAACCTAATCCTTTGTAAGCACATATTCAAGCTTCACTTCATTGTCTACAACCTTCTCTCTCAAAAAGTGATATTGATTGAGATATGCTTTTTCCTTGAGTGCATTATTGGATTCTTTGATATATTGATAACACTTGTATTATCACGAGAAGATAGAAATTGGTTCATCATATACCACTTTGATGTCCTTCAATATTTTCCTCATCCACAAAACTTGTGTGCAACAAGATGCTACTACAATGTATTCTACCTCTATAGTAGATTAAGATACTAAATCTTGTTTCCTTCTTAGCCATGGCACCAATCTGCATCCAAGAAAGAATGCACCACCACTTGTACTTTTCCTGTCATCTACACAACCAACCCAATCTACATTTGTATAAGCACTTAGAGTAAAGTCAATATCCTTTGGATACCACAATCCATGATCCAGAGTGCCCTTCAAGTATCTGAATATCCTCTTTACTACTGCAACATGTGACTCTCTAGGATCTTCTTAAAATCTAGGCACAAGAAAAATTGTATGCATGATATCCAGTCTAGTAACAGTTAGATATAGCAGTCCTCCAATCATTGATCTATACTTTCTCTAATCATGCTTAGGAGATTCATCATTCTTGTTCAGCTTGTAACCAGTAACCATAGGGGTACATACCAGTTTAGAATCTTCCATTCCAAACTTCTTCAACATTTCCTTGACATACTTTGATTGTGAAATGAAAATATTTTTATTTGTATGATTGATTTGTAGCCTAAGGAAGAAATTCATCTCCACAAACATTGACATTTCAAATTATTTTTACATCTCTTATGTAAATTTCTTTCACATAGCTTCATTTCCTCCAAAAATTATGTGATCAACATACACAACCACAATCAAGATTTGATCTTTTTCAACTTTGAAGTAGAGATTACGATCTATGGTACCTTTATCCTTGCTATAACAAATACCTGTCTAACCTTGCATGCCAAGATCTAGGAGCTTGCTTCAACCCATATAATGCATTCTCCAATCTACAAACCATATCCAGTTTATCTGATAACTGAAATCCTTTTGGTTGTTCTATGCATACTTATTCAACTTCATCATTCAATAAAGTAGACTTCACATCCATTTGATATACTTTGAAATACTTATGTGTTGCAAAAGCCATAAACATCATGATAGCTTCCATCCTTGCTACCAGAGAAAATGTCTCCTCAAAGTCTATTCCTGAACTACTTGTGAGCAACCTTTACACACAAGCCTTTCTATTTTTCTTACCACTTCTCCATTCTCATTCAGTTTGTTTGAAATAACCACTTAGTTCCAATCACATTATTTTTTGCTGGTATTGGGAGAAGTTCCCAAGCTTTATTTTTTTCAATTTACATTAGTTCTTCTTCCATAGCCTTGATCCAATACTCATCCTTGCATTCTTCAATCACTGTTTTAGGTTTGACTTCATAAAGTAAACATAGATTTACCTATTCTTCAACATCTTTCCTTATTTTCAGTACACCTTTTCTCTTATCACCAATGATTTGTTCTTTAGAATGATTCTTCTACACATACTTAGGAGTTTTAGGAATCCTTTTCAGAACTTCTTCCTCTTCAAGTTGCACTTCTTTTTCCTTAGCTTTTTCTTCTTCTCTACAATAAAACTCATCTGATTCATATCCATCTATCACCACTAATTCTTCTGTAGGTCTTCATCAAACTTGACATTACACTCAACAATATTTCTTAGCCTCTTGTTGTAGCACTCTAAGCTTTTCTTATAGTGGAATATCCAAGGTAGACACCTTCATCAAACATTGCATCAAATTTCCTAAGTTTTTATCTCTTCTAATATAACATTTGCTTCCAAACACTTTGAAGTATTTAATAGTAGGAATTCTTCCATACCATAGCTCGTAGGGAGTCTTTGTGTTGTTTTCCCTTGCTTGCACTCTATTAAGCATGCAAACAACAATATGAATTGCTTCTCTCCAATATGTATTTCTGGTAGATTTTCTTCTTTCATCATTGTCCTTGCAGCTTCTTAAACAATCATATTCTTTCTTTCAACCACTCTATTATGTTGTGGAGTCCTAGGGGCAGATAAATGCCTCTTTATTCCATGATTCTCACAAAATATATTGAATTCATTGGAGGTGAACTCTCCACCTCTATTAGACCTCAAGCACTTGATTTTCATATTGATTTCATTCTCAATCATAACTTTGAATGCTTCATACTTATCTAGAGCTTCTGATTTTTTTCAAAAAAGTAACCCATGTCATTCTAGAATAATCATCAATTAATAGCATGGAATACCTATCATCTTGAAGACTTCTTACTTTGGTAGGACCACAAAGATCTATATGAACCAATTCCAATAGTCTGATAGAATATTATTCTTTGACTTTGAAACTTCTTCTTGCTTGCTTCCCAACTTGAAATTCCATATAAACAACATTGATAGGCTTTGTCATCTTTGGTAGATCTCTCATAGCTTGAATTGAACTTATTTTCACTAGGCTATCAAAATTTATGTGACATATTCTTCTATTCCATAGTCAACTCTCATTGATATGAGTCATGAAACAATAACCATCAAGACCTTTGAGCTGATAGACATTTCCATCTATCTTTCTTCTAGCAACAATCATATTTCTGGAGCCTTTTTTTATCTCACAACCATCATCCTCAAACATAATATTATATTCTTTGCTACACATTTTTCCAAAACTCAAGAGGTTGTCTTAAACCCTTAACAAAAATAACATCATCAATGTTATGCTTACCATAATTTTTTTTTGAACCTTTTTCCACATATCTTAGAAAATGTATCATCACCAAACCTAACTTGTCTGCCATATTTTTCAAGTTTAACAAACTTACTCTTATCACTGGTCATATGATTATAGCATCCACTATTAATGATCTAGTAGTTCTTCTCCCGTATAGCATGAAAAGTAGACACCAAAGTACCTTTAGTATTAGTACTTGCTTATGGAGCCTTTTCCTTCACACATATCTCAAAGTTAGCAAAATTAGTTTCATATTTTAAATCCACAAACAAGAATTCACCATCCTCATCATCTCCATAATCAGGTTCATCATTAGATATACTGGCATCTTCTCTAACATAATAACTTTTATTAATCATCTTACCTTTGTTCTCCCTATTTTTTTCATTCAAAGCTCTGTTTGGACACTTGAAGCATAATGACCTATCTTTCCACATTTGAAAGAAAACTTACCTCTTTACTTTCTAGTACCCTTTTTCATTATTCTCACAAAGCTAGCTTCCACATCATCAAGATCCTCCTGATCTGATTCCACAATATTCTTTGATTTACTAGCCTTAAAAATAGTCTCAACTTTTGCATTACTTGTACCAAATTCTCCCATTTCAAAAGTAGTTAGAGAACCATACAACTGATCTCTGGTATATTGATTCAAATTTTGCAATTCCTCAACAGAAATTTTTTTATGACTATATAAGATTTAGGAAGAGTTATGAGTACCTTCTTTACCACTTCTTCTTCTTCCACCAAGACCTCTGATGTTGTTGACAACTTCATCCACCTTTTGCAAGTAGCTTGTGATTTTTTCATCTTTAGAAATTCATAGGGTCTTAAACACGATCTTTAGATTCTGCATCTTAGCTTGCTTGACCTTAACATCTCCATAAATGCTTTCTAACTTTACCCAAATTTCTCTAGCAATTTTCAGATTCATAACTTTCACTAATTCAAAATTAGCAAGACCACTTAAAAGAGAAAACCTTGCTTTACCATTGTTTTCATAGGACTTGATATCATCATCAGTCTTTGGCTCATTTGCAAGTATAGTATATCCAGTCTCAATAGGCTCCAGATTTCAAATCCAAGAGAAACTAGGAAAACCTTCCATCCTTGTCTTCTAGAAAGCATACTCTAATCCATCAAGCAAAGGAACATCTTTCTTGTGTGCCATCCCAGACCTACCTCAAGTGGTTAAGCTTTCTTCCAAGGAACCTTGCTCTGATACCAATTGTTGAATGCACAATACAACTGACATGGGGGATGAATCATTTGTACCTTAAAATTTCAAATCCCTCACAAACATTCAAATCCACATTAATTCAATTTACCCTTAATCTATTATAATAATTAATAATGAAAGTAGATAACTAAAACATAATCAAATCAACACCATACACAAAGAAACACTAGATTTATGTGGAAAACCCAAGATAGGAAAAACCATAGTGAGGATTAGATCACAATATAAAGTAATATCAATACCGATTACAAAGGGATCACTGTTAGAATAGAAAAGAAGATAGAGAAGAGTGTTACAATGAGAAATCCATCTCAATGCAATAGAAAATTCCACCATAGCATCACCAACACCTTCACAATCTTGTTGAAGATTGTAGAAACCTTCTACTCACCCCATCCAGTAATCTAACACATGAAAGCTCACACTGCACTGCACAAATTAACACCTCACAACTCTACAATTTGCATCATTTGCATCATACACATCTATCTTTGCATCCCTCAAAAACTCAACACATATTTATACCATCTTCAACTTTGAAAACATTCTCCAAGGTTGGCTATGCACCTCAACCGTGCAAATTCAAATTACGTTAGCACCAAAACATTCCTGCAGTGGAAAGGAATGAAGGCAACCCGTAACAAACCTTAGTTAGGACCTAAATCTACTCATACACGCCACACACAACTTCCACAAACACCAAAGCAACTCTGTAATTAGTGTAAACACCCAAGGTCATCTGAACGTGTGTTAACACCATTAACATTTAAGTACACACTTCCTCAAATCCAAAAGATGAATCATGAACACCACATAACACTTGAACACAATCTGGAGAATATTCCACAAACATCCTAAAATCCAACATTGAATTCCTTCGCAACTACTTTCACCTGAAGAATGTACACACCTAGTACACTAAAATGATTCTGCCATACATTGCAACTCAATAAACTGACTTCCAAAGCACCAAACCTCAAACAACTTCAACTGAAGAAAGACACAAAATTTTTTAGCACCTTTCTAGATCCACAAGACTTGAAACCACTCCGCAGAGAAATGTGGAGAATTTTTTTTCTCCTAGACACCTCTGCAATACACAATTCACACACTAGTGAAAACACCTTCCTTTGTGCAATAATATGGCACACCAAATTCTAAATGCAACACGTTTGAACATCTCTAATCAACATATCCAAACCACACAAGTAGATCTTCAACATAGAAGAAATGTGGAGCAAAACTAGAACACAACTCTACAACACAGAACACCACTGCAACACATTGTTTCCTCCTTTTATTCAAATTTTCTCAAAATCACTTGGAAACCAAGCACTAGAGACACATCTTTGACATTTTCATCACTTCCTCATCACCACCAAGACAACTACAACATAGAAGCCCACCATACATCCATAGGTAGAAGATTATCAAAGCAACACTAGAGGTTGACACCAGTGGCTTACTAATGATAACATAATGCAACTAATGAAAGCATCATCAGAGACAACATCAACTCAATACCAATTGCTCACACTTTTTCAAAAATCTCCTACTCATATAGTTGACACTAATGATAACACCAAAGCTTGTTGACATCAATGAAAACACCAATTGCACATACTTGCAACATTCCCATCGGTATTTTTTCTTCTTAGTAAACCTTATATGATAAACACCTATAATTGGTAGATGTGCAAGATGTGATTTTATCCATGGCTAATGTCAAAGATCCAGGTTGCAAAGGATTTTCTTATAAATTCTACAAAAGATTATGGGACATAATTGGCCTTGATCTTTTATTGGTATATAATGAATCCTAGACTACTATCACCTTGGAAGACTTCAAAATTAATAAAATATCAAATTCATACCTAAAGATGGTGATTTGAAAGAGATTAACAATTGGCGGCCAATCACTTTCTTGAATAATTCATACAATACCATAGGCAAAGTTCTTGTGATCTACAATCCTTATCTAATATTGTAACTTACCATGTAGTTGGAACAAACAAGCCTTATGAAGGGCCACTAGATTCTTGTTAATTCTATTATTGTTCAAGGTAAGGTATGAAATGAGCTCAATGATCTTAGCATCAAAATCTCTTTATCAAGATGAGTTGTGTAAAATATTATAGCTATATTAAATGGATTTTAATTCTAGTCATGCTTCAAGCACTAGGTTTTAGTCTAGTAAGTTAAAATGCTCTTTGTAGATTCATGTTTACTTACTATCAATGGATGGAAATCCTCTTCATTTGGATTTATTCACTCCATCAAGCAAGGTTTACCTTTGGAAATAATGCTCTATGGTTTGGCTACCTATTAGCAATGATATCTCTCAATGAAAGGTCAATGGCATTTCTCTTTTAACTCTTCCATCATGTTAATGGTCAATTTTCTAATGATTCCTTCCTCACTCTTCTTGAGGAACAAGATAATGTTATAATTCTTTATAGTGCCTTAAAAAAATTTGTCTTGTTTTTAGTTCTAGCATCCAAAGAAAAAAATTCTTTTATCTAGACTTTTCCCCCCAAACCAATATGGTTAGAAATGGGTTGATCATGGGAAGATTTTCCATTTTTTTGAATCCCTTTTTCTTTCCAATTTTCCTTAGTTTCCTTGAGGTAATTGATTCTTTATCATTTGAAAACAAGTTGTATTATTAGATCACCGAACCCATTTCCCTTATTGGAAAATTTTGGATTCACTTTGAAGTAACTTTTACCACCCATGTCTACTAATCATCTTATTGGGCTCCTTCCAAAGCATCTAATGAGAAGCTGGCATTTGACTAAGTTTCCTAAGAATTTATTTTCCTCTTATGGGACTTTGGTGACCTTCTCCTTATTGATACTTATAGATAGGGGTTGGCTTTGTGTGCCAATTTGATCATTCATGCCTTAGAGGGCCCATAAGCTTATTAAATTCTTCTTTGGCATTACATAGCTTCTAGTACTATCTCTAGATATAATCTAATGCATGTTTTGGGATTTTAAACCATTATCATCATGAATGAACTATTGTGAATACAAGGTACCTTTATTTCCAAGATCATCTAGCATGCTTGGGAGGTTGTCAAGTCATGGCTCATTTGGAATTGGAACAACTTTAGAATTAGGATCTCCATCAACCAACATTCCTTATGGTGGTCTCCTATGAACACTTGCCAAGTTCAATCCCTTGATATAGTTCCCTAAGTTTGTACCTTAAGACTCTACAAACATGGGATTTGCACTCTTTTTGGTCTTTTCTCTAGAAATAATAGGACTTGGCTTTCTTGACCAAATTTCAAAGCTAAATTCAAGCTTGGGAATCAAGAATTGGGTTCTTATATGACTATCTTAGACTTAGTTCCCTTAAAATAGTTTGCAAGGTGGAAATACATTGCATCAAACCATAGTAGAAGGACTATAAATGGATTCTAAATACTCATTTTAGGAGTTATAAACCTTACAAAGATTACTCATGGCTTGCTTCTCACTTGCCTATAGAGATTTAGCTTAATCTAAGATGGATTCTTCAATATTTTACCTATCACTAGAGATGCAACTTTTAAACTATTTAGAATGTTCTAGTTGAATCTAAATTGGCTCACTTAACATGGTGTCTTCTCTACTAGGGTCTCATAATGAGATATCAACTAACTCACTTGGTTGTGCTAGTGTTGCATTTCCCTTTCTATGGCCATTTGGAAACCATAAAAAAATATCTTTTGGTTCTATCCTCAATCCTAGGCTATGTGTTGGATTCATGACTTCTTTAAGCCATTTTTCCTTGATCCCTTTTCATGGAATATGATACTTCTAGTGACTAGCTCAAGCTTCCTACTAAATACAACTAGATATGGCATGTTTTCAAAGAGAGATTATGTTCTCAATTTGGAAAGATAGAAAAATTTCTTTCATTACTAATTTGTCTATTGATAACCACTTTTCTATGTATGATATTTAGCTAGTATCTATTCTAATATTATGTTATAGATCTAAGTCCAAGCCAATAAATTGGCCCTAGTGGTTTCTCATTAAAAAAATCTAACTAAGCATTAAGTGAATGCCCCTTGTACAATTGCTTGTATGCCTCCTCCCCTACTAGAAAAGGTGTTTCTCTACCAAGGGAGAGTGCATTTCTTACATGTGGGCATTGATGGGCTCACAATCATAATTCCAAACAAGGTCACCAGGGGTTCATTGTGTCCTTGACACCATGGATGGATCCCTCCACCACATGGACATTCCTCTACCTCTTAGCATGGACACACCGACTAGCCAAATAGGGGGAAAATTTTCTACTTGAACTTTGTCATCTCATATTCTTGATGACTAGGACCTCTAACATATTTGGGGTCACCCACCTAATCACAATCCCTTCCCTCTTCTACTAATATAATCACAACGACATGGTAATTTGTTTGCTTTTTAATTTTTGACATTCTCTTAGCTACAATAGACCTCTCAAAATATGAATCCATTCCACCTATATTATATTGTTAGCACTATTCAACATAATATTTGATTAATGATAACAGATTTCCACAATCCATGAATATTATTGCTAAATATTTCTGGATTAGATTGTGTCAGTATTTTTTCATCAAGGGATCACACTTCATGGTTCATCATCAAGATGAAGTAGAGAGCATAAGAAAGAAAATAATGGATAGAGAGTGTGATCCAAAACATTGATGCAAAAATAGTGACACAATCTAATCCAAAAACATTTAACCATAATATTTGATTAATTACAAATACTTCCGCATGATGTGCTTACAGCTATAAAAATCAAAATTCCCTAAAGCTATGCAGTGTCTATCGAGCATTCTTGACACATCCATAGAATATAAAAACTCCATCGAGCTCCATATCTCGATCTGTTATGAGCGAATACATGTTGCCGACATTGAGTGTGAATTGAACACAGCACGGTTGGTGTGACAACTATTTGCATGCCTTCCCACATTCCATTCAACTTTGTTTATTCAGTTGCTGACGCAGGTTGAGCAAATGCCCAAATGCATATTCAATCCATACCCCTTAAACAGTCTAAACCCAAATGATTCTCTCTACTTTAATGGAAATGAGTTGACGGCATTTCACATGTCAGCATAACATCTTTAATGCTATGGGTCATTTGAGAATGTGATTTAAATTAAACAGAGGCATCATGAGTTTCTGTATAAAAACAGAAATGTCAATATCTAAATGTAAAGGTGCACAGAAAACATTTTTGTTGTTGGAAATTTTTAAACAGCTAAAGTTTTGAAATTGTTTTTAAAAGTGGACCTGCCAGATTTATTTTTTTCCCTTCTTATAAAATTTCATGACAGGCCTCGCAGAACGTGAGCTACCACCATTCAAATCACAAACTATTTTTCAATTGAATTCTGACCTACCCGTTGTTTAAATGTTGCTGTTCTGGTCACCGTCTCAGCTGGTAATTTACGTCCTGCTAGGCCTGTCATGAATCTTGTCAAATAGTGAAGAAAAGTTTGAAAGGAAAAAACAGTTTGTTTACCAACCCACTGAAGATTGAGGGATTCCATAACAAAGACAAAAATAGCCTGGAACACATGTGAACACTGTGATTCTTTCTAGACTTAATCGTTAACAAATGCATATGTTGGTTGCCGCCTGGACTAACTCAATTGTAAAGTAAACATTAGTCAATCGAAGGCAGGTGATCGAATGTGAAAGACTTGGTCCCATTTTCTTTAGATTGGTTATTATCTGATAAGAATGAATTATATCTGAATAAAAGAGTAAGATTTTCTTAGGAATATAAGAATGTTCATTTTTTTATAAGAATTTTGTTTAGGTGTTACTTTTGATAAAGATATTTGATTTGATTATACATTTTCTTTTACAATATTTTATATTAAGTTTCAATTTTAGTTCATAACATGTTATAGGATAAGTGTTTCTTTATAGATTATTTGATTTTGTAAGTTATCTTCAAAATATAAGGTAGGTAAAGAAGTTGACATAGAGATCCTACGAATAGTATTCCTCCATCATGATTCAACTCTCCTAACAACACATATGGTTGATCTTAGTAACATGCTTGCTTCTCATGGATTTCTATCTAGATGGACACCTCATTTTGTTTTCTCATATTAAAATCAAGAAACCAACAAGAGCCAAATAATTGTAAATCCATCATGGTTGGGCACACCTTAAGTAAGCTATATGCTTAAATGTTGGTTGATTAAATTTTTGTATTTGTAGATTCCAAGAAAATTCAAGCAAAACGACAGACATGCTTTAGAAAGAATTGCCAAATGATAGATCACAGGTTGATGCTTAGAGTTGTAATCGAAGAATCAAGAGCTCGTAGATGTAAGGCTTATTGTTCTTTTTCTAATTTTCAAAAGGAATTTCAAATTGTTCTTAGATAGCCTCGTATCTAGTAGATTCAAGGCTTGCAAATTCTATCTAATGTTTGGTTGTTCTTGTCATGATACTTTAGGAGAGGGTAGTTAGTAGCTACGTTCAAATTCCTACTAGGTTAATAAAGGACATTAATAGTACCATTGGTGTTAAATATGGTTGTCTACTTTCATCTTCTTTGTTTGGTCTTTACATAGATGAATTATATGGTATCATTGCAAATTTAGGAAAAATAAATAATGCTTACAGTAATCTTTATGATTAATCATCACTATTATACTATTTGTAGATACAATTATTCTCTCATCATGTAGTGTTGTAGGATTATAATAATATCTTATTAAATCTATTTTTGAAATGGTTTAGAGGTGAATTTGAGTAAAACTAAGGTGATTATTTTTATTATAACCAAGAAAGAATCATATACTGTAAGTAATCTCATTTATTCAAGAAATTTACTTGAAGTGGTTTCTTCGTATACTGCCACGCCATTTATGAAACCACCCCAATGCTTCTAAGATCACCCTTGCCAATATTAATACTACCACTTATTTATAGAACCATGCTAGGGGTTATATAATGACATTGATGGTTACATTTTCATCTACTATCATTTTTGAAACCAACGTCCACCAAAAACATCAATTTTATTTGTTGTGAAATAGTGAGTACCAACACTTGTCTAATATTTGAACCAAACATTTTTCAAAAGCTACAAACCTTCTTGATCCTTTTTAGTTTATATCTCCCTTCATAAAGAAAATTATGTTCTCACAAAAGCTTATTGGGAAACAAGATGAAATATAACACCCATCCTCTCTTTGGATTACGAATGGGCTTAATTTGTAGTTTGTTGTTTGAGTCCCATTTGGAAAGATTAATGAACCCCTTTCCTCATATCTCTCTAATCTCATTGAAGTACCACATTACTATTACTCTTTTATTATAAACTAGGTCTTCCACTAAAGACGACACCAATTCTTATCTTCCATCTAACATAGATGTTTCATATAGCTAGAGATGTTCATAATTGATCACTAAGTGTATTTTAATATATTAAAGAAATAAAATGGTAAGTACAAGATAATGGGTCCACTTTTAGGGGAAGTGTTGGGATTAAATACCTGTTCATTTCCCTAATTAGATCATTTTTAGAATGGATGCCTATTTCAAAGTAGGTACACATTTCAAAAACTTATAAATTCACACAACATGTTTTTCATTTGGTTTTAGTCTCAAGAAAGGCATGGTAACCCAACCCTTAGCCTTGGACCTACAAGTACAATGTCATGTTACTAATAGAAAGAGAAAAAATTGACTGAGCAATATGGCTAACAACTTTTTTCATTTTTCTTATGAAATTAAAACCCATTATAAATGATGATACATCTAGATTTCAAATATGTATTTTTTAATGATTGGACATGTTTTTCTAATTATTAATTAATTAATGAGGAAGTTCTAGTTCTTAAAACTATAAATTAATCCTTTCTTAATGGTTAATTCATCTCTTTCGTTTACATCCCTTTTTTCTTAAAGTTTCTTATACTTCTCCCCAAATTTTGATCTTTTCCTACTCTTCTTCATAGGTTCTTTAACGGATCACTCGTTCTATGCAATTGTAGTAAGAGATGGTATGAGATTTGAAATAGGTGGTTTGGACAACACATTTTCCACAAAATGTGTACTTCCCTTTATGTATTTTATCACCAAGTGAAACTACTATAGAAAACCCATCCATTTATAATGGTTGTCTTATTGCAACTTATTTTGAGCTTGAAGGTATTATAAAGGATTTTGGTTCATGTTGACAAATATTTCCCTATAAAGTTAATAGTTCCTTAATACTAGATTGAATACTTTTGAATGATACCATACTAGTGTAACACCTTGTAATAAGATGGGTCCCATAGCATAATCTTTAACATCTATCTCAACATCAAAGGTAGCTACAAATCAAGTAGTATTAACATTGAAATGCATTGAAAATCTTATCCATCAAAATTTCAAAATCTCTATCATTTATAATACTCTAACGAGATTACTGGGTAAGTGCACCATGATGGTTCCCAAAAGGGGGGCTTAAGTGGCCACTTCTTTTTCTGAAATCAGGAAATACTGACCTTGGACGTGAAATTGAGGATAGTTACACTCAAAATTTTGAGACGGAACCAAAAAAATGAGTGAATTGCTCTGAGTCTACTTTCTAAACTACTAATTTATTTTGAAATTGGTTGAGATTAAGGGGTTCAAAAGAGGGACGTACAAAAATTGGTTCTATTTTTGTTAGAAAAACATAACATAGCAACTCTTGTACGACCCTAGCATGATGAACTTTTTTGTAGTATTTTTAAAATCGGTATGGTCAGAAGTTAGCTAACAGTATCTAGTTGATGCACGATTTTTCTAATAATTTTTTAATGAATATTTGATTTTTTACTAATTTTCTAATTGGGAACTTCCTGAAAAGTAGAATTTTGGCCATGCTCCCCCTACAAATTTTGGAAAGTAATTGATTTTTTTTTAAAAAAAATTGTAGAATGGAGTCTAGTTTAGATAAAAATGTAATTTATTTGAAATTTTGATGAATGATTAATTTGTAGAATGGAGTCTAGTTTCTAACAAGAGTACTTACACAATTTTGTAATTGAATGTAGAGGGCTAGCTATGGAAGGGAAGATAACACTGTAATTACATATATATTGTGTAAAAACTACTAAAAAATCCTTTATTTTGTGGTACTCTTTGGTGTGGGATTAATTTTGAAAGCCTCCACTTTTGAATGATCTACTCTTAGCTTTCCTCTTCCAACCACATGGCCTAAATATGTCAAAGATTCTCTAAAAACTCACATATATTCAAGTTAAAAAAGTATTATTGTCTTAACACTTATAAAACCTATTGCAAATGCATCAAAAGCTCTTCATGTTGAACTAAATATTATCTAGATACACTATAACATATGAATGTGGGTAGGTGCAAGAAGTTGGTTCCACAAAATATTCAAAAAGTGGAAGTGTTTTTCTTTCTTTTTTTAGAATTTGCCACAGTTGGACTTAAAATTTTAAGCACTTACACATTAAATCTTGAAAAATTTCAGTAATATGAAATTTAGTATTTTGAGTCTAGTTTTCAAATATGTAATCTATTCTAATACCCAAATGATACAAAATAAATTTTAACATGCATGTATAAAAAACACTTTTTAAAATTCATTTTTTATGACCATACCATGCACATGTACAAACACCATAATTTCACATAAACAAAAATATTTTTCTAATTCCTTTTATGGAAAGATGTATATTATAATGAATATTGATTATGATATTTTTTTAGAATTATTTTTCATAATGTTTATTTATTTATTAATTTTTTATTATCCCTAATTTTTGGTTTTTAAAACCCTTATGTGCGGACACCATAACTTGACCTAAACTTATCATTTTTTGAATTTTCTTTTTTTGTTGCATGTAAATAATTGTTTATAGATTGATGCCATATAATTTTTTAACAAGAAAAATAAAAAAATTAAAGTTATTAAAAATATGAAAGCCTGACATTTCAAGCTTATGGACCCATTTTCCTCATAAATTAGTTAAAAAATAGAAAAAATAATCAAATCATAAAAAATACATATTTGAAAACTATACATTGTCATAAATAATGGGTTTTAATTTCATAAAACATCTAAAAAAAAAACCTCATTAGCTATATTGCCAAAGTTTTTTCTCTTATATTTTCCATGACCTTATACTTGTAGGTCTAAGCCTAAGTGTTGGGTTACCATGACTTTTTTGAGCCTAAATCTAAATGAAAAGCATGTCTTGTGAGTTTCAAACCTTTTGGAACAAGTACCCACTTCAAAATGAGTACCTATTCTAAAAAATGAATGGGTATTTGTTTTAAAGTTGAAAAATGGCACTTCCCCTAAATGTGGACCCAACTTCTTGCACTTACCCATGTCTAAACTTTCATAATACATTATTCATTAAACACATGTAAATATAGTTGGTGCACAACATAATATAGAAGGAAGAATATGATATTTGAAAAAACGTTTTTGGTCACATAAATGTCTTTCCACATAACCTCCCAATCCATTCTCACTTGATGGAACATACTAATTTTAAATATAATATTATAAAATATTTGGTGCATGTTATAATGGTCCAACAATTCATCTATCATTTTTAGAGGATATTAGTTATTGATAGTGACCTTGTTGAGAGCATGATAATCTATGAAATTTCTCCAAGTTCCAATATTTTTCCTTACCATCACTAGATATGGTCCATACAATGAAATTTTGGAACATATTACACACTACTCTAACAAAAATTAAAGCTACTATTTTAATTCATTACTCTCCATTAATAATTTTGTATACAATCCTATAAATTTGGTAGAGGATTTTTAAGAAGTGGGGATCTAGGAAGTAAGTGAATCTAATGGTATACCTCTTTGTTAGGAAGAAACCCATTAGTTCATAGAATACCTCCTCAAATGATGCTAGTAATTCTTCTAGCCCCTTAGTCTTCTTGGTTCTATGAGATAAATTAAAGAAATCAAAACTCTCTATTCTTTTCTATCTTTCAAAAGTAAAAGACAAAACTAGCTAGTTTCACATGTATAAGTTTGAGTGCTTGATTTGGAATTACAATGACAATTCATGCCTTAATTTGGTGTCCCCTAATAATAAATATTATTCCATCTTCAAGATTTATTAGTACATGTTCACTCTTTTAGTGAATATAGCATTGTGAGGAATAAAATGTATTATAATTAGCTCCCTACACTAAACCTTGAGAGTAGTGATGTATAGAAACTTTAAAACTAATCTAAACAACTTGAAATTTTTTGAATCACATATACAAAAAATAAACAATGCAAATCATTAAACACATTGATTTACATGGGGAATTTTTTTTTGGTCAAAATATAGTCTAAAGTAACATAATGTACTATTCAATGACAAAACAAGTTACAATATACTTGAAAAAATACCTTTAAAGGAGCATAATCAATAGCTAATACAATACTGATTTCAAAAAAATTCCAACTCTTAGATTAATTTTTTTACAATGAAATAAAGTACAACTCCAAAGCATCAATTTATAAAAGATACAATACAATAAACTACCAAATGAAAACCTAAAACCATGAGAAAATATCACCCACAAATGTGGCACCCAAATTGAGTGACAAAATCCAACACCCCAAATAATAGAGAATCAAATCCATAAAAAATAGTAGATTCCTTACACCCATTGTAAGTTATCATAAATCATAACCCATTTTCCAATATAGGTGTGCTATTTTAGGCTCCATAATCTCCTAAAAAAATTCTTATGACATGTGTAATAATCTATCATAAAATTCTAATGTAACTCCCTATATTTACTCTCTTACACATCATAAGATCTATCATAGGATACCATAAAATAGGGCATCCCATATCTCTTGAAAATATTCTATTTAATTTCATCTAAGTACAATGACTCAGGATATCCATTATGTGGCATGTTAAGTGCTAACACAAAGTGATATGCCTCATATCCAATATGAGGCCAAATAGATAAAAAAAAAAAAAATTACGTAATAACAATGTTAGGAACTTACAAAGGTTGAGACACCTTAATTAACAATATTCTCCCACTTTTTTAATATATTATAAGAGAAAAGGGGAAGCTCACCAACATGAAAATATAGCTACTAGGGGTCGAGAGATCCATAGAATTAAAACACCATTTTGAATTTCTTCGTGCTCATAGGAATTATAAAAGAATCTACAACATTCACTAAAATTCTACCTTCTTCGGCTTAACTCTTGCATCTTTAACAATATCTCTAACAATGTGGTACTGCACATTTATGTGCTTGGTCCTTGCATGGAAAGTTAGTTTCATTTTTAGGTAAATTACAATTTGATTATCACAATAAACTATAACTTCTTGTTAGCAAGAGGAATGTGAGGAATTACAGTTCAAAGATCTATACCCTAGTATTCCTTATGTAGTCAGTTTATACCCCAGAGGGTATAGTGGCAGAAATGAGTAAATGCAATAAAGGACTCTATCTAACAATAACTCATATATTATTAACCATAATAATAATCACTCATAACACAAATATCCATTGAATCCTTATAAATCCATATATATATTTAGATAATCATTACATAAGGAGGTCTTGGTCTCTACTTCACAACACAGTCTTTCTCTATCTCTTCTATTTATTCTCTATCTTCCATGATATTATTCTTTTCTATTCTTTTATCTATTACATTCATGTAGCAATGCTTATCCTCTTATAGAGACACGACCCCTACAGGGAACCCCTTAGCCTATCTCCCTTGTTGGCCAAATGCTTTGCATGTTCTTTGTAATAGATTGTGGTAGGTTTTGCTCTATGCCCTATATATTTCCAACATCATGTTCCCCCTTCGAAATTATCTTGTCATCAAGACACACTTCAGTTCCCAAAGAGAATATGCTTGTAGATAGCTTTTAGTTTCACTAGTGTTGTTTCCTATTGTTGTTTTTCTTGTTGCAACACTTTTATATGCCCTTATGTGTTGATCTGAGTGGCCACTACCTTTGCAAGGTTTTTAGGGATCTGTGTTTGTTGCATGATGGCTCTGGCTTCTCCTAGTAATTCACATAGGTCTATAATATTGATGCTTATTGTGTCTCTGATTTGTTTTACTTGCATCTTTATGCTTTCTCTTTGATCTTGTAGCTATTATAGTTGAGTATGTGTGTTCTCCAACTAGGCTCGTATTGCTCCATACATATATTTCAATGGATCATATGAAGTTGTAGCTTGTGTTATTTGGCCTTCCAATTGCGTTGTCTAATCCTTGAGTTCCTTTGTAAGGATATTCCATTGGAGATAAATAGATAGAGGGCATTAGCCTCTATGATGTTATTTTTTACATTATTTATTTGTTTTTCTAGTTGGGAGAGGGCCACGACACATATTTTTGTAACCTCTTCTATGTTCTTCAAAATCTCTTGTTGGGCCTCTTGTCTAATTCTATCTTTCTATTCCTCGATGTCTACTTGGAGGCCATCAACCAATTGTTTGAGTTATGGTAGTAGAAGGGAGGTGTCCCTTTGCATCTGTAGAATGGAGTTTAATAAAGTTTGTTCTACTTCTTCCAATTTCTCTACATTATCTACATTTTGTAGGATTTCTTCAGGTTTGCATTGGCATGAAATATATCTCCCAATTGTAACTTTTGTAATGGTGAGATGTTTTCCAGATTTAGTTGTGACCCCATCACTAGAAGTTGTACCAATTGAGGAAAGGGTGTTGGTTGAAGTTGCTTCTATTACACTAGAAAATCCTTAATAGATTGGATGGGAGAAATTGATGTAGTTACATCATCCTCTTGTGTTTTTCCTCTTCCATATATATGTTTAATAGGTTGTACAAGCATAAGTGTTCATATGTAAAAATGATAGTAATAAAAAAATTGAATGTTTGAGAAAAGATAGAACATGCCAAGGGGGGTGCTACTAAGCATGCCAAGTGGGTGCAGTTGAGGAAGTATTAGAGCACATGAAGAGGGTTGCTATTAAGGAAGAACCATAGAAAAAAAGGAAATAATGAAGGATACAAGTTGTTTCACCAAGTTTTCTTGAGGAAAAGACAATTTTTTAGGCTTGTAGAGAATATTGGCAAGATATAAAGGGCTATGAGGCACCTCATATGTCATTTGGATCATTTCTAGACCCATATATCCATTATATACCACTCAAATAGTCTTAAAGAACCTCTAATATGCCTAAATAAGCTATAAAAGTGTAAAATATAATAGAGAAAAGGGTAAATTTATGGAAATAAGATAATTAAGTGTTATTATAAAAGGATTTTATGGAAAGGAATTATATGAAAAGGCCTTAAGAAGCTATATAAAGAAGGGAAAGTGAGATAATATTGTGACAAAGTGTGGAGTCATATGGATTAAATATATATGAGAATAAGGAAGTGTGGAAGATATATATATATGTGTGTAGTGTTTTTACCCCATCTAAAATGCAAGAATTAAACTCAAGCAAAAGGATAAAAACAAAACAAAACACTCAAGATTGGGATAAAGATGAAACTCAAACTTAAAAATGAAAATAAAATCAATTTTACCTTGTTTGAGCTTGATGAATTTGTTTACCCCTTTTGATGGCTTGATATGTGTGCTTCTAGATCAATTTCGGCAGCATAACGACTTGATTTTGCTTGATTTGGATGTAAGGATGGTGAATTTAGCTATGAATGCAAGAGGGTGGTGTGACCTTGAATGTGGTAGCATATGGTTCGAATCCAAAAATGGCTAAGTGTTAGTCATTTAGCAATGGAGATTGAAATGAATGGTGGAGATTGAAATAGGACAAGAGATCAAGGGTTGAGATCAAAGAGTTGACCAAAGGAATTAAAATTTCCTTTTTAATGTGCATGGGAATGATAAAAGGAATTAAATCTTCCTTGGGAAAGAGAAAAGGAATTTAATATTCCTTGGGGGATGAGAGAGGAATTAAAAATTCCTCAAAAGGACCTTGGGAAGAAAAAAATGAACTAAAAAATTCCTTGGGCGATGGAGAGAGTTGACCAAGGGGTAGGTTAGGATAGCTAATCAATGATTAGGTGTGTAAGTGAGGGATTAGGAAAATGATTAGGTGGATAATGATGATTAATGTTCCACTTGCATATTATGGAGGATGTGACACCTCCCTAATCAAGGATTAGGAATGTGCACATCCTTAATCTAGGATTATGCAAATTAATCAGGATTAGAAAAGGGTTATGGAGGATGTGACATGAGGGAATTTAATTCCTTAGAGGAAAGGAATAAGGGATGGGAGTAAATAATTCAGGGTAATTATTTACTTTAGGCTATAATTTAAAGATGATAGAAGAAATAAATTAAACAAAGAAAACCTAGATTGTTGGCATGAAACTAGTTTTTTATTCCTAAATAGTTTTAAGGGTTATGGGCTAGAAAGATACCTAGGTGCTATTCTAAGGCCAACTAGTGGTGCATCCTAAAGCCATTAAAAATGGAGCCTATAGTGGTAGTCCATAGTAGGGACCCACCTATCTAGGTTTCAATGTGGTACTCATAGGCATGTCTATACCTACAAGTTAGCACAAGAAACAACATACCCTACATGCGAGTTTTTAAATAATTCTAACAAATTTAATTAAAAAATAAAATATATTATACCTCTTACACTTAGATTATCTTATAGAAGTACTATGAAAATAGAGATTCTATAAAGAATATTCTATTAACCATACAGTTGTATGAATGATGAGAGATAATAAAATATTTTATTAAGGACATGGGGTAAAGTGCCCAAATTTTGATGGTTGATATATAGGTTTAGAACCTTTTGAATGCATTGGCAAGGTCAATTTTTCTGTAAAATGCTCCAAATCATGAGTGATCTATAGATATTGAATAGAAAACCTTTCCTTCAAACCCTTGTAGATCTAGTGATCTCTTTTGTCCAACTTGGGTATTACAAACAATAAATCTAAATTTTTTGAATGCTTTGAACTCAATGATGAAACTTATTCCATCTAGTTTCAATATGCACCTTAAAGAAAAGACACAAAGAGAAACCCATAAATCTAATATTTCTATCAAGTTTTTTTTTATTCTCTAGGTTCTCATTTAATGCAAGAGAAAAACATACTCAACATTTCAAGGGCTATGACTCAGGAGATGGGACATACTACGGTAGCTTGCTTATTAGTTGATTTGGACATTTCCAAACCTCTCCATGGTGATGTAGTCTTATTGGTGGAGGAAAAACCTTGGAAGCAACCTTGGACTATGAGGGTCTCCCCTTTCGGTGTAGGAGATGCTTCTCGGTGGGTCATTTGGCCTCTAACTGCCCACAAGCCCACCGCAAGGGTGCTGCTACTTGGTGGAAGGATGCTCTCCTAGATCACCTCATGGTGGGTTCTCCTCCTTTAGATGTTTCTTTTGCGGAGGTTGATCCTATTGCTTCTACTCAGGAACCTATGTATACTCCTCTTCCGGCTAACCTTCCCGTGGAGCCATTGTTGGCTTGATCTGCTGACATTGTTTTGTCTGAGCTTGCCCGAACTTCTTTGTTGGCTCCTGATGGTCATTCTCTAGACCCTATTTCCTCCCCTGAGTTGCTGTCGTCTCCCCTGTCGTGTGGTGGCTCTTTGCCCTTGGTGGCTTCAGTTGATCCGCGTCTCTCGCCTCACTCAGTGGATTTGGATTTTGAGTCTTCCTGGTCTATTGTGCTGAGAAAGAAGAAGGGACTCCCTCGATCTGTCACATCTTCGCGGCCTAGGGTTAAGGGAGTCAGATTAGTCCCCTCAGATTCTGGGGTTGTCTAGTCTTTGTCTGTGTTTCGACAATTGTCTATCAGCTATTTTTGTGTGGTCTGTCCTCTTTTCCTAGTTCATTTCTGGTTTGAACTAGCTTCTTTTTTTGGCCCCTTGGGCTTTCTGTGTAAAGGGTACAACACCCTGTAAATGTTGCTTATCTTATCAAAAACATTTCAAGGGCTACTAAGATTTTCAATCTAGATCTTTCAAAATGGCTCACAAAAAGCAATTAAGTAAGCTCTGATACCATGAAATAGTTAATATAAAATCCTTTAACACCATGTAAAATTTAGCTACAAAAATAGTCACCCAAGATCAAGGAGCTTCAGTTAAAGCACAAAAGTAACCAATGTCAGAGAAGAATTATATTCTATAATGAAAGAATACAAATATATTATATGAATGTGTGATACAATACAATGAGAAACCCTTGTATATATAGACAAAGGTGGGACATGCTTTCATAATCTCGTGACTTGAGACAAATAATGAATGCCATAAATAAACTTAATGAAACAAATGCCAAAAGACCCTATGATAGAATCTAGTTCGATAATATACCCCATTAATAGGTAGCTTAAGAACTATATACTGTTCTAACAATGCAATGTATTATATATCCCAAAGTGTATGAAAATATATATTTATTTAAGTAGGAATTTTGACAAATTAAAAAAATAAAAAATGAGGGCGATGAAGTCCTAGGTTAAGGGTGGTGGGCATAGCTCGATTGGCTAAAGTATCCTATTGCAGGAAAGAGGTCACGAGGTATAGTCTCCCCATCATCCCCGTGGTACCGAAGGGCTTGTCGTGCTAGCGTTTACCAAACACACTGTAGTTGATAGGGGGGTGGCTACCCGATTCCGATTAATAAAAATGATAAGGCCGAGATCGTGCCTGGGCGAATTTGGTGGAATGGATACCCCTCAGTCCTTGGCTCTTAGCCGAAGAGGTTCACCCCAAAAAGGCTCGTGTTCCCATATTGGACAGCTACATATAATTTGTGGATGACCTCCCAAAAAATTTAAAGGAAAAAAGAAAAAAAAGAATTTCAAAGTTAAATAATGTTCTTTAACAAAATCCATCTCAAAATTTGAAGGTTCTAATAGCTTTTAAATGTAAGTTCTGGGCCCATACCCTGCATTAACATAGTGGATACAGTAGGCCATGTCCAACCTACCCTCCTCTTAACAGAAAACGTCTGTTGTCCTGAATAAGGACAATGTCTAGCAGAATTTATGACGACGTCATGCTGACTTGGTTGATGTTATTGGGTTCGATGGGTATGTCTACATAAGGTGAATGAAAATAGAGCTATTTGCAAATGAGGGATTTCTCAAAGTCTTGAAATGACTAAGCACACAGTTTGTGTGACCGGAGCAGGAGGATTCATTGCTTCCTGGCTTGTCAAGATGTTACTAAGAAAGGGCTATACTGTTAGAGGAGCAGTCCGTAATCCTGGTCAATATTCTAACTTTTGTTTATATCATTTGTTTTAGATTTTAGTCCTGGTCTGGTGTTTGTTTAATTCTGGTTTGGAATTTTAGCAAGGATGTAGTTCTCTAATTCCAATCACATAAATTGCATGGTTGTGTGATGTAAAATGTTAATACAAACAAAATTTACACAAATTTTGTTAAAAAGTTTACTATCATTCATGTTAGTTTTGAATTGGGCTTGACAAGTGCAGAGGATGGCAAGTATGAACATCTAAGGGAGTTGGAAGGAGGCAAAGAGAGGCTTCATCTTGTGAAAGCTGATATTCTTGATTATGGTAGTCTTACTGAAGTTATTAGAGGATGTGATGGTGTGTTCCACATGGCCTGCCTTCTCACAGAAGACCCTGTAAGTTATAGACAAATCAATATAATTTGCTTACTGTTCTGAAACTTTTTATAAGCAGTGGTTTTGGTGATGGCGATGCAGCAACAAGTGATAGAGCCAGCAGTGAAAGGAACGCTCAACGTGTTAGAAGCCTCTGCAAAATGTGGAGTGAAGCGGCTTGTGCTCACCTCTTCAATAGGTGCAATTTACATGGACCCAAACAGAGATTCCCACCTTGTTGTCAATGAAAACTGCTGGAGTGATTTAGATTATTGCATTCAAACCGAAGTATGACTTAGCCCTGCAAAATATTGGTTCTAATTAATTAGACTCAAAATATGAAGACAACTTTTAACAGATTAGGCCTTCATTGATGATGCAGAACTGGTACTGTTATGCCAAAACTCTGGCAGAGAGAGCTGCATGGAAGATAGCCCAAGAGAGGAATTTGGATATGGTGGTGGTTAACCCATGTTTGGTTTTGGGTCCTTTGTTGCAGTCTTCCATTAATGCCAGCACTGCTCATATTATGAAATACTTGACTGGTAAATTGGTTCTCAATCACTACATTCTTCTTAGAATAGTTTTAATCATATATTTTTTTGAAATGGAATGTATTAAGCAGCTTTACTTATATGTCAAATGCTTTCAAATTTACTGTTGACAGTAAATTTACTAGTTTTTTTTTCCCCTATGTGTAGGATCTGCAAAAACATATTCAAACCTAACTCAGGCATATGTAGATGTGAGAGATGTTGCAGAAGCTCACATATTGGTGTATGAGACACCATCTGCCTGTGGGCGATATCTGTGTGCAGAAAGCAATATGCACAGAGCTCAACTAGTCCAAATGTTGTCCGAATTGTTTCCACAATACCCAACTCCTACAAAGTAAGTTTTTTTTGTTTATTAGTCAAAAAGATTATGTTAAAAGACTTTCATCATCTTTCTATTTATACCTGCAGGTGTTCAGACAATGTCAATAAGCTTTTTGTTTATTAGTCAAAAAGATTGTGCTAGAATAAATTGGCCTTTTAAAGACTTTCATCATCTTTCTATTTACACCTGCAGGTGTTCAGACAGTGTCAGTAAGCTTTTTGTTTATTAGTCAAAAAGATTATGTTAGAATAAATTGCCCTTTTACAGACTTCCATCATCTTCCTGTTTATAGATGCAGGTGTTCAGACAAAGTTTCATGATCTTTCTATTTATACCTGCAGGTGTTCAGACGAGGAAAATCCAAAGAAAGAGCCCTATAAATTATCTACTCAAAAGCTTAAAGACTTAGGCCTTTCGTTTACCCCTATAAAGAAATGCTTGATTGACACGATAATCAGCTTACAGGGCAAGGGCTTTCTTCCCTAGACTTTATGTATATAAGAAGAAATTTTCACCATCTATATCCCCTGGTTTTGGACTATATACCCAAAAAGCTCTTCTATGGAATTGATGTAAAACTGTTTCCTACTTTAACTAAGCCCAATTGAATTTAAGGCTGCAGCATTTTACCAGCTAAGAAAGTATTGTGGTGTATATTTCAAATAAAATATTGAATAAATTATTTATATTTTTATTGAAAAGTTTAAGAGATTGAGATTAAGTGGTCAAAGCTTTGAGTTTTTATTGTGAAATTTTAAGTAGTGATTTTAGTCTTCTATTATATTATTGAGTTGTTGCTATTAAGAAGTTAATTGTTTGAGTGCTTGTAAGGAATAAAATATTTAAATCCTTGTTGAGCTCTTAACAAGTTAAATTATAAATATTGTATTGCTTGTAAGTTATGTTATTCTTAAGAAGTTAAATAATGAGTTGTCTTGCTCTTAAGAAACTAAATTATTTATTACTTGTAAGAAATTAAATGTTTGTACTAATTATATTATTAAATTATTTTTTTATTAGGAACTTTAAAATGGGATTTTGAAAGGGTCCCAACCCTTTTACAAAGACTAAAACTTATATAACAATGGAGCCTAGTACCTATCAAAGAAACAATGACAAGAAACAAACAAAACTAAGAGTGTACAAACAAATAAGAACAACTCTAGGACCTCCCAAAAGGGACTAAAAACAACTAAGAATCATTGAATAAAACAAGAGACTAGTTGAATCAAGGTAACTTGAATTCATAGTAGTTCAAAGAGATTTGAATATTACTAGCATCCCTAGCTACAAAATCATTGAGGCTAGTTTCCTTATTGGTGGCACTCTTTTTTGTTAATTGCTAATTCTAAACCATAAGGATTCATAGGGCTTCTTGTTAACCTCTCCACCAAGTTCTTCTTCCTTTTATCCTTACTTGTGAAAGGTGAGATGGAGGAATGAAGAGCACCAACTAGGCCCTCATTTAAAAAAATTCATTCCCAACAAGCCTCCTCCAAAGCCCTCTCTTCAAAGCCAAGGTACTCTAAAAGTGGAAAACAATTATTGCCAAAGATAAGCTACCTATTTGAGGAATGGTACTCTCATCAGTACCACTCACTAGGGCCAACTTCTTTCAAGGTTTAAAGAGACCTAGACATAAATTTTATTTTCTCCTCTTGGAGAATTGTTTCCTCCTATTAGTTAGGCAAAAAGTAGTAGAGTTGCCAACTTTGTAGCAAATTTTAGCACATAACTGTGGAGTACTCATAGAGAATCTATTGAACCCACTCACCAAATTAGAAGATAATGTAATAGAAGAAGGAAGCACCATGTCTACATCCACATTTACATAAAATTTGGCATATAAAAATATTTCCTAGATTTAGTCATTGTATTAATAACTATGAGCTGATTGAGAGAGTTAGCAATACCCTCCAAACTTTATCCTCCCACTATTCTAATGGTGAGCCTAAGAACCTAACCCAGATGGGGACCTTGTTGATGCATTTCTTCTTAGGATCAAAATTTTCTTTCCACTTTTTAAGGAAGAGCCATGAGTTACCTAGAAACTACACTCAATCCAAGAGAGTTTGAGCATAATTTTCATGGTTCAATATGGAAATCAAGAAGAATCCATTCCTCATAGCTACAATTTCAATATGAATACATAATTTCTATTTTTCTCAATGCTCATTTCCTAAAAATATCGATGTTTGGCCTAGCTCTTAAAAATTGCCAGGAATGAGAGACATCTCCAACCTACAAGAGGTCCTACTAGCTATTGAATCAATAATCCTTAGGAAAAAAATATTTCCATCACCAACTAGATTCAAAGATAAGGATTGAGTAGGATTGGAAAAGGGCATAACTATAATAGCTTCCACCCAATATTTCTTTGCATGTAACCTTAAATCTATACAAATCGTAACTATAAAGTCTTGAGATGCCTCAAAAACCTACCTAGTCCATCCCTCTTTACATTTATTCTTTGAGTGATTGAGTCACTACCCCCTACATAAAAAAATCAATGTAATAGACAACTTTTTCTCAGGGGAGGAGATAACTAGTTCTCTAGAAATAGATACTTTTACTATGATCCCATTTAGAAATGCAAGAGGGCATAAGAGGTTCACAAAATTCTATGCAATCAATGGGGTATTTATCATCCACGCCACTTTAGTAAAAATACACCCACTAACCACTCTAATGAGGGTATCAACACTATGTTCAAACCTTTCATAAGGAATAAGGGAATCTAGAAACTTACATTTCAAACCTTATTTTTAGCCACAACCAATGGAAAAAACCACCATACAATAGTCATTTATGGACTCTCAATGATAAGGGAGCCAACATTCCTAGCAAGCATTGAACACACCTCAAAAGCTTGCTAATGAGCCTCAAACCATAGATCTAATAGTTTTTCCTCCTCAACATTTCCAAAATCCCTATTTAATTTACCCTTCATCTCCTTATTATCCTCATCATTCTCATCATCTCCATGTTCTAAACCTACAAGGAGCCTTATCAAGGCAAAAAATGTCTTGCCACTATTTTCCCACCCATAGCGGCAATCTCTCAATTATATGCAATTTAAGTTTATTTCTCTTAATTTGTTGACCTATAATATTTAACTTAACTTGGATATATTTTATTCTAAGTGTGCTATTGCACCTAGGTATTTAATAAACTTTTACTTACAATAATTAGGATATTTAATTATTCTCCCCTATATAGCTAATAATGACATGTTTATACCTTGACTTGAGGTACACAAGTGTCACCACTACCTCATCAACTCTTGATTGATGGTAGTTAGGTGCCACCTCTATCTTGGTCAAATTGAGTGAATTGATCCATTGATTGACATATCAACTTTTGACTTCTCAACTAGATTAAGTTAACTCACCTCTTGATTGAGAGTGATCGAGTGTTAAGTCAAACATCTTTGACTTGTCATCTCCTTGATGCATGTATCCAAGTAGCCTATATATTATATGTTAATATTAGTAGCTTGTCCCATAATATTGAATATAGAATATAATTATTCTACTTATCTAGATTTATGATCAGTTTATAGGGATTACGGTCTTCAGTAGAATTCTTGTTTATTTAAAATTCTAACATGGTATTAGATCCATGATGTCCTAAATTTAGTCCTTTTTAAAGTTTTTGAGAGAAATTGTATCATATTCTTAGTGTTTTTCTTTATGATTTTTATTAATGGTGAATTTGAAGATTGATGGAGCAAATCTGAGCTCACAATTGAGTTTAGAGCATTTGAGAAATTTATTTTCTCCTTTTAAAGAATCTAAATTGGACACTAAAGGCAAAATATGTAAGGGTTTGAAGTTGGGAGATGCATGCTAGATCCAGTGGGTTCCTAATTTTTTGGACAATTTAGGGTCAAATATGCTTATGCCATGCTATTCAAATGGCCCCAAAAAACAATTAATTGTTAAATCATCAAAGTCAACACACTTTTTCCTACTCTTAATTGTTTTTCCTCCTTTACTATTGGATCATACAACCATTTTTTTTGTGTAGTATTGCATAGGCTTATGTCTACACAATGTCATTGGGCACCATTCACAACACTTGTAGTTTGGCTAACCTCTAGCAACTAGCAGCTTGAGAAGCTTTATGACCTTTGCACTATTAGGACACTGCTAGAGCAATGATAGTTTTTTATAATGCACCATCATCTTTTCCTGCATGGGAGTGAATCCACCTAGTATTTAATATGTAGTTTCCCATCCTACATGTAGGTGGTTTTTTGAATTCAAACTATAATTTTACATATGCAAGATAATTTTTGGGAAAGTTGTTGATGGTTTGGGAATATTTTGGTGTCAGGGAGTATTTTGGAGGAATTTTAGAATATTCATCATTGATTCTAGCATGAAAGATCAACCATTTCTTTCCCTACTCCTTGATCATGCTCCATTAAGCTTTTGATATTTTGTGTTAAACTTTAGAAGTCACATTGCTCATTTTTTGAGAATTTTTAAAAAATGAGATAATTATTTGAGAGCTTCATAGTGTTGTAGATGGTTCTTTATTTTGATGTCTATTTTTTTTTATAAATTATAGATTCTCATGGGTGATATTAATTAATTCTCATTTTGAGAACTTTTGGGGTTCCACTTGGGCTCATATTTTGATACAATTTAAAGATAGAGTGCATAATCTCTCATGTACTTCTCATTCTAGTCTAGTTTGATCTATCCTATTTTGTACCAAAGATTATAGTTTTATCTTTGCGGCCTACTTTTGGTATTTTTAATAAATTGGGATCAAGATCACTTCATTGATTTAGCAAGTGAAAACTATAATTGTACTAGTTATAATGTTCCATCATCATAATTTTCTAGGGTGGTCTCATGATTGTGTAAATTTGGGAATTGATCCTATGATTTTATATTTTATTTATTAGTTTTATAATTGAGTGGCCTTGGGGGAGATAATCATGTTTCTCACTCTCTCTCATCACCATTTTGTTATTCTAGTAATCCTCCTAAATCATATAGGTTCAAATGTGGTTACTGCGGGAAGAAAAAATATGATAAACGTGAATTTCTTCTAAAACAAGTTGATGAATTAAAAAAATCTTCAGGATAATAATTATATTAATTTGGAAGGTTATTATAATCTATAATTAGCAAATATTCATACTGAGTCAACATATGTGGGCATGTATTACCTATTGCTCCATCTAAATTTAGTGTTTCTTCATTCATGACTTCTAATGATTCCTTGTAGCAAGTTCATATTAGTCTCCTAGTTATAGCTTTGTGGGATGAGTACTTGCCTTGTTTTGTGAGTTTCATCTTATAAACTTGGAGGACATCATTACATTAAGGACGCTCTTCTCCTCTTTGATGACAACTCCTATGGAGTTGCATCATTGTCTTCTTTGGATATCATCAGGGAACATTGAGAACCTCTTATTCCTTCTCTGCCTAAACCTAAGTACTTCTATAGTGATAATTTTGTAGTTATTAACAAGTCCATACATTGATTCAATTATCATTCATCTCAACATCTTTAGGAGTACCAAATTATTATCATTCTAATTTTCTTATCTGGTGAGCACTATACATCAATGATTACTATGCCTAAATCTTACAAGGTACTTGATTCATCTAATTAACATTTGTCACATTTTGGTATTAGCTTGGAGATCATTGAGTAGCATTAAGAGGATTTATCTTCATCTTTGGATATTATTTTGCATCGATTTCCTCAAGGTTCTAATTTCTCACATTTTTAGTTAGGTCCTAAATTGGTTGTGGACCTCTAAACATTGGCATGGTGACACTTGAGAAGCTTCAAGATACATCATATATTCTAATTTTTTCACTCACATTCCTTGACTATTCAAGAAGTATCTTGCATACATCTTTGGATTTGTTTCTTCACAAGAGGAGAAATATTTTTTAGCGATTCTTGACCATCTTCAACATTTTATCTCAAACGTCCATGATTAGTGTAGTAAACTACATGTTGATGGGGGTTTGCATGGTCTCTCTTCTTTTCTCTATTTTGGGAGGGATCTTTTCCATGCATGGGATTTTATCCTTCTCATTTTTTCAGGGGGGGTCACCTAGACCTTATTCCTTTATCCTCTCTTGGGGGGTTTTGTCCTATGAGTTTTCTCCTACCATTTTCTTGAAGAGATCATTATATGGATACCTAACATGACCTAATCATTGAGAACTATTTTTCATTTCTCATTTCTTCCAAGTTGCATGTATTAGGTTGTGTTGGTGTAATATTTTATTCACCTTAAATAGGTTATATTCTAAGTATGATATTGCACCTATTTAATATTTTCTCTAGATAATTAAAATATTTAATAATTATTACCTAAATAGCTCGTAATGACATGTTTATACCTTGGCTTGACGTAAACAAGTGTCATCACTACCTTACCAACTCTCAATTGATGATAATTAATTACCACCTCTATCTTAGTTAGGTTGAGGGAATTGATCCTTTAATCAACAATTCAACTCTTAACTTCTCAATTAGACTAAGTTAACTCATGTCTTGATTGAGAGTGATTGAGAGTTAACTCATACCTCTTGAACTTGCCATCTTCTTCATCTATACATCCAAGAGATCTATATATTTATATGTTACTCTTTATAACTTTCTAATAATATTGAATATAGAATAACACTATTCTGTTAATCTAGATTTGTGATTAACTTATATGCATTTAAAACTTAGATAAAATTCTTATTTATATAACATCCTAACATAAATTACTAAATATTATACTATTTCTCAAAAAATAATATATATTTATATAAATGAAGTCAAATATTTATTTGTTATATTCATAAATTATGATTTTTTTTTGTTTTTTTAAATTCTACTAAAAACACTTATTCTTCATGATTTAATAAAAAGTGAACTAGAGAATATAATTTCATTTATTTAGGGCACTGCAAGTCATGGGGGCAGGTCTTTAGTTGAGAAATATAACTTCATCTGACTTTTGTACAACCCACCCTTGAAAGGAGAATTAGTTCTAATTTTCTGAGGTAGTTGGACTAACCCAACGCCATGCACTTCTTGTGTTCAGAGAAAACATAAACCTTTTTTCTGGGAAGTTTCTTTGAATTAAGAAAAAGACAAAACTTCAATTCGAATTGGAGGAACCATCGTATTCATATTTCATTGAAAGATTGCAAAAGCCATATAAATCACAATTTTAAAACAACAATTAGTTGCCATTTCTTTTTTCAGGGAATTACTTGACATGGCAACCCCACCATATGTATTGCTTAGCGTGAACACACTTTGGAGTTGTAATTGTCATTTGTATTAGATATTATAAAACTGGCTTAATTCACAAACAAGAGAGCAATTTAAACTGTATGCTATTTAACAGTCATTTAGCAAGAGAAAATATTAGTTCCACAAGTATTGAATAGGATATCTATACATACTACTGATTAATCTTTGAAAACAAGAGATAAATACATGTGTCTCAGAGAATTTAAACTCTCAAAGTGGTTTGAATCCTAACCCATTTGAAGAATATAGTACAAAATTGAATTATCAGCTGGTCTATATACCCTGAAAATTTGAGTTGAGGAACACATCGTCAAAGTCAATAGATGAATAGCAAAGGCAAAATGAATAGAACTTTAACCTGTCTCCCACGTATCAAGTGCGTTTTCTGCTTTTTCCATCCACCATTAATAAGAACAGATTGCAGTCACTTTAATAAAGTAGTGAGATTCATAATTGTTTTTTACCTACTTCAAAATGAGGTATTCTTGATGACAGGATTCGTTTGGGTTTTTAGCCTATCAAGTACAATTTGTTTTAGATTTGTTTGTTTTTAATTTCAATTTATTTATTTTTACTTGGTTGGAGGGTTTCATAGCAAGTCCAGAATCGTATAGTTAATCGATATGGAAGTATAAGTCATGGTTGAAACTTCTTCAGTTGAGAGTCAAGGACATATCTATATACTAAGTGCAATTATAAAAATGATGGATTATCTTCAGTTCCTTAATTTAAAATCTAATCATAAATAGATTAGTATAATGTTACTTAAAATATACATTTTAAAATTTAAGTTAAAAAGAGAAATATAAAGATAATTTGTTTAAAAGTTTGGTCATTTCTAAAAGTTTGAATAGGTTTTGTTCTAATGTTATTTAGATTACATTAAATTTAAAAGTTGGTATTAAAGATTTGTATTTGTTTTTTATCTTCTTTATTCATTGTCTTTATCATCAAAAACATAATCATGTGTGACTCTTTTTTCAAGATAATGACATTCATATATAATTATGTTAGTATCTTTTGATTGTGATGGTGTCTTGTATAATTTACATGTTTAACTTTGTAATTGCTCTTCAACCCATTATATTTATAAATGATGATGTTATACTGATGCAAATATCTTAAAGACTAGGTGATCTTATATCATCTAAATATCATTTTCTTTAATAGTTATTTGTCTTTTACAAATTTTCTTTGTTGCAGTAATTGCATGATAGTACATATTATTGATAGATTTTTCTTTTTAACTATTCTAATTAATATTATATTTGTATCTATCAATAATATTTGAATGAGAGGGGTTCATCCCATAATATGATGGCATCAAGGGTGACATCAAACTCCACTATCCATTTGAAGTCAATCATGGGTTCTAGATTGTTCACTTTCTTCAAGAACTGGGAACCCATATACGCCGAAGCTTTGTGTTGCATCAATGTCTCCGTGCAGAAAATACCAAGAAATTGGAACCATTCCACCACATTTCCCTCCTCCAACACTGTCTAAACATCCCTCACCTTGAGACTCCTACCTAAACTTTTTACAATTATTACAATGTATGGTTCCATATATTTTCTAAAATTTATCAAAAATATATATTTATTTGAATAAAAGCCGGTACAGATTATAAAAAAAAGGAAAGAGATGAAGCTCTAGATTACTAAAAATAAATTTAAATATAGAGACATTTTCTCAGAAAACCCATCTCAAAATTTGAAGGCTTTAATAGTTTTTATGGGCCCATATCCTGCATTAAGATAGTGGAATTAGTCGGCCTTGACCAACGCACCATGCTTTCAACGGAAAGCGTCTTTGATAGTTACCAATGGGCATTGTCTGGAAACGGCACTGCCAACGTCATAATGACTTTGTTGATGTGGTCAGGTTCGTTTGGTATGTCTACATAAGGGGAAGGGAAATAGAGTTCTTTACAAGATTGAGTTTCCTCCTACTCTTGAAATGAACAAACAGACAGTTTGTGTGACCGGAGCAGGAGGATTCATTGCTTCCTGGCTGGTCAAGATGTTACTAAGCAAGGGCTATACTGTTAGAGGAGCAGTCCGCAATCCTGGTTAGTTTATATCATTTTCTTTTATTTTGTTGGTATTTTATAAAATGCAATCCAGAATGTTGTATGTAAACAAAATTTGCACAAATTTTCTGAAAACTTTTACTTATCATTTAATGCAAATCAATCATGTTAATTTTGGATTGGGTTTGGCAAGTGCAGAGGATAGCAAGTATGAACATCTGAGAAAGTTGGAAGGAGGAAAAGAGAGACTTCACCTTGTCAAAGCTGATATTCTTGATTATGAGAGTCTCTCTGAAGTTCTTAGAGGATGTGATGGTGTGTTCCACATGGCCTGCCTTCTCACAGATGATCCTGTAAGTTATAGACCTTAAATGAATACGATCTGTTTAATGTTCTCAAGACTTTTATAATCAGAGATTTTGGTGATGGGGATGCAGCAACAAGTGATAGAACCAGCAGTGAAGGGAACGCTCAATGTGTTAGAAGCCTCTGCAAAATGTGGAGTGAAGAGGCTTGTGCTCACCTCTTCAATAGGTGCAATTTACATGGACCCAAACAGAGATTCCCACTTTGTTGTTGATGAAAACTGCTGGAGTGATTTAGATTATTGCATTCAAACCAATGTACGACTTAGCCCTCAAAATATTTGTTCTAATTAATTAGTCTCAAACTATGAAGAGAAACTTAACATATTAGGCTTTCATTGATGTTACAGAACTGGTACTGCTATGCCAAAACTGTTGCAGAGAAAGCTGCATGGAAGGTAGCCCAAGAAAGGAATTTGGATATGGTGGTGGTTAACCCATGTTTGGTTTTAGGCCCTCTGCTGCAGTCTTCCATCAATGCCAGCACTGCTCATATCATGAAATACTTGACCGGTAAATTGGTTCTCAATCACTACATTCTTCTTGGAAGAATTCTTTAATTATAAGAAGTTTTAAAATTGAAGTGTTAATTTTTTTGTTTTTTCAATCAATCTATATGATGTGCAGGCTCTGCAAAAACATATGCAAACTTAACTCAGGCATATGTAGACGTGAGAGATGTTGCAGAAGCTCACATATTGGTGTATGAGACACCATCTGCCTGTGGGCGATATCTGTGTGCAGAAAGCAATATGCACCGAGCTCAACTAGTCCAAATGTTGGCCAAATTGTTTCCACAATACCCAAGTCCGACAAAGTACATAAGCTTTTTATTTAGCAGTCGAAAAGATTATGTTATAATAATTTGCCCATTTCAAAAAACAAAAAAATCTTAATCTTTGTATGTACATAAGCTTTTTATTTAGTAGTCGAAAAGATTATGTAATAATAATTTGCCCATTTCAAAAAGCAAAAAATCTTGATCTTTGTATGTATCCCTGCAGGTGTTCAGACGAGAAAAATCCAAAGAAAGAGCCCTTTAAGATGTCTACTCAGAAGCTCAGAGACCTGGGTCTTTCATTTACGCCTATAGACAAGTGCCTGATTGACACAGTAATGAGCTTACAGGACAAGGGTTTTCTTCCCTAGACGTTATGATTATGAGAATGAGATTTTTAGTACCTAATCTCTTCTTTATACTATACACCGAGAACGCTCAACAATTTATACTGATGTAAAACTGTTTCCTACTTGAACTAAGCCCAATTGAAATTAAGGGCTTCAACAGTTTTACAACGTTAGAAAGTATTGCACGTTATATTATTGAAATGAAATATTAATAAATGAAGTATTTATACTCCTATTGAAAACTCTTGTGTTCTTCCTGATACCTAATCCAGAATGTAGTTTTATTATACCGTATTTAAATCATGGGGTTGTTGGTAGTTTAATTCAAGTCGTTGGGTTAGGCCTTGAGTTGACAACTAGAAATTTAAAGACCAACTTCAGCTAACTTGTCTACAACCCCCTCTTTATGGACAATAGTTGTAACTTTCTAAAGGTAGTTGGGCTGCCCCAACGCCATGCACTATTTAGAGAAACCTAAACTTTTTGCAGTTTCTTTAAATTCAGGACTGAGAAAAAACTTCACAGAAAAATAACAGAATAATTTCAACAGTTGTGCTGTTTACCAGTCATTAAGCCAGAGAAAATATTAGTATATAATCATTTCTTTTTAATTCTGACCCAGTTGAGAGATATAATACCAAATTGAATTACCAACTGTAGTATTTGTGTTGAAGAACACCGTCGTCAAAGTCAAGAGTTGAATAGCAAAGGCAAAATGAACAGAACTTTGACCTGTCGCCCACGTATCAAGTGGGTTTTACTATTTTTCTATTTTTCCATCCCATTAAAGAAAACAGAAAATTGCAATTTTAGTCTAAGTACAAGCTAATTAATTGGTTACATTCATTTGCTTTAATAGTTTAAGGTGGATTCAGTCAATATAAAAATATAATAATTATTTACTATTTTTTTTCTTTTGATGTAGATGAGTTGTAAAATTATTGTTCACCATTTTATTATTGAATGGAAAGATGTTTAAGTAGAACTCAAATGAAATTGGACACTTTTGATGACAAAAGTTATTATTTTCTCCTTTTAAATTATTAAATTTGAGATTTTTCTTTTGAAAGATTTTTTCTTTTGTTCAATCTTACTTTACAAAATTTTAAATTTAGCATGCATAAATTTGTTCAAACTTATTTGTTTCCAATTCTAATTTTAAATTTAAAACGCATATAATTTTGAAGAGAGGTATCTAGGTACCACTTCCAATCCTTCCACCAAGGTTTGAGAGATCAAAACCCAACCTTATGAAGCATTTGACGGAGAATAGATGCAATAACAACTTAAAAATTCCCCTAGTATTGATTGGTAAGCTTGAACTTAAGCTTGAATTTAGGCCACAAAAGAAAGCTCTTGGTGGCTCAATGAATAAGGTGTAGAAGAGTCCACACTCTATGTTTGAAAAGGCAAAGAGAATGGATCCAAGGCAACCTGGCTAGAGATTGAACTTAAAACTTGAGAATAGGAGACCACTAGATGGATTGTTGATTGATGGATAACCCATTGTGGAAGTCATTATTCACCCATCTAAACCAAGGTTTGGTAGCTTCTCTAGCCTTTTAAATGGCTTTGATAAAAAGCTTCCTTGAATAATAACCAACTCTTGCATAGTAAGAATGGTTCCCAAGTCTAGGCCTTTCCAAGAAGGGAACCCAAATGGGAAGCCAAAGCTAATGCAATGTCAAATAAGAATATTTTGAGGTTCATTACCATCAAACACATGAATAATCCATTTGGCACACAGAGAAATGCCTTACTAGTGAATGAAAATTATAGGGTGCTACCACAATAATGGGTTACACTTTCGGGAACATCTTGTTTTTTGCCTAAAATCACATATTTTTAGAAAATATAATGATTTAAGCCTTGAAAGGTTTCATTTAAAGGATTTTAATTAAAGAGGGTTTGATCAAACCCCCTTAGATCAAGCCCCCTTGGATAGAATCCTACTAATTTTAAACCATACATATGATGGAGTCTCCTCTACACCTATCAAAATATTGATAAAAAGCCACTTTTGATTTACCTTTTGGGCAATCAAATGAATTCATTTAAAATTTATGTTTTGCAAGTATGTAGCCCTTATTATAAGCTTCCCAAAAAGTATAATTTTAAATATATTTAATTTGATTATTATATTTATATTTATTTCTCATGAATGTAGGTTTTTCAATGTGCATCAAGATCTTTGTTTCACACATATGAAAAAATAAGAAAATAAAGAATTTTTTTTCTAAAAACTACATGTCCACTAGGTATTGATGTCCTTATTCCAACAAAAAAAGAATAAGTTAATTCAGATGCATACAAAAAAAAATGTGTTACACAATACACCTCTGTCCAAATTATAATTACTCTGACTTAAAAAACTAATTTAAAAAAAATATATATGTAACAAAAAATTATGAAAAAATATCCATTCCCTAGATATTGGTGTGAAAATTCTACATTTTAAAAATTAGAATTATATCCTTTCTATAAAAAAAAGTTTGCATTACACAGTAAACACCACTTTTTAAAAATGTTATTTAGTAGAAAAATTAAGTTATTAAAAATTACATAAAATGATTCACAATTTATTTTTAATTAAATATAATTAGAATCTACACATAAAGTCTCACAAATCACTAGTTTGCTTCATCTTTAAATTCTTAATGGTTTAGCTGCTATAGGTGTAAAAAAGTGAAGATGTTGTGAAAAATGCTAATTTCAATGTCAAGTTTGGCCAAAAAGTGTAACCCATTATTGTCGGATCACCTTATACTAAGTCTCCCAATGTCCTAAGGAAGGCAACAAAAATCCTAGGAAACATGATGGAAGCTATGATTCCTATCACTAGAAACCAAGAGAAAATCATATATGAGTTTCTCAATATTTTTAAGTATGATGACTTAGAAGGAACCCAACATAAGGAGTAGTAGACATGAGTGGTTGAAAGAATTTTAGTGTAAATCTAAAATTTTCTAGCTAGCGAGAGAGGTTTAGTGATCCAATACTGGATTTTTTTTCTCAATTTGAGTATTAACAACTTGCCAAAGTGTGGTGATTAAGGCCTAAAATGAAAATAGAATCCATAAGAATCAAAAGACTTTTCCACGACCAATCCACTTCCACCCAAAAATAATTGAGCTAAGTTGGTTTGGGAAGGTAGGATTCGTAGTAGCATCGGGTCTTTTTCTATTGGATGATAGATCCTAAACCTTGCCAAAAGGTATCTAGGAAATGGAGGGCTTGATTGATATTGCCCTTCTCAAGGAGAGTGAGGAAAGAGTCATTGCTAAAGTGAGCATTAACTAGCTACTATGAAGAATGAGGAAGAAAAATCCCTAGATAACACAAGATTGGGAAACTGCTTGAACTAGCAAGTATCCAAACCCCTCAATCACTAAAACATAAAGAGCTAGGGAAATAGGACATCCTTGGTAGATGGGCCTGTGAAACCCAAAATTATTGGATTATTGGCTAGTAATGGTGATACAAGTAGAGGCATAAAAAAATAACATTTTGACAGTTTGAATGAAGTGCAGGTTGAATCCAAGAGCCTATAACATGGCCAAAATGAAAGGAAATTCAATTTGATCATAAGTTTTGGTGAAATTAATTTTGATGAAAAAGGAAGGATGTTGAGAGTGATGAGCCCATTGCATTCCTTCCCAAACATTTTTTTTTAATCAAGGATGAACTTGGATTTAATGAATCCTATTTTTCCAAGTTGAACAATTAGGGGGAGCATGGATCAGAGCTTGATGGCCAAGGATTTAGAAATGGTTTTGTATGAGACATTAAGTAGTGTGATGGGCCTCTAATTGCAAATATCTCAGGATCCTCAAATTACGGTATGAATTTGATATTTCCTTTATTGATTTTGTTTCCTAATGAACCAATTTGAATGGCCTCAATATAGACATGATGTAGGTCATCACCCATTGTATCCAAAAGGTTTTATCAAATTCACAGGGAAAGTCGTCCAAGCTAGGAGCTTTGTTATTGTCCATGGAAAATAGCCTCCTTGAGGTCATCTTAAGTAGGAATTTGATTTCACAAGGTGTGTTGAACATTATATACCTGCCAAGGGACAACAAGATATTGTTGAAAAGTAGATTTCCTAGCTAGAGATAACTCCTACACTAAGAAGACCTATTCATAATGGAAAACAAAGGCTTGCAAAATTTATGGTAAATCATGCAAGAGTTTTTGTCCCTCTTGTATCTATTAGATGGAATGGGAGGTTTGGTAAGTCTGTAAAACTCTTTTTTCTTCACTTTGATACCAATCTTGAGTCAATGTAGTCAAGCTTTAATTTGAACTCCCTAGGTTGTATGTGCATCATAAATCTACTTCTGCTAGATCATATTTGAGCCACCTAGAGTTGGACGACTAGATTAAATTGCTAATCTTCCAAAGTGATGGTGGCCAAGTGAAGTTCATGAGTGGTGAACTCATATGAGTAATGATAAAAAAAATCAATTTTTTGTGCATAAATGTGAAGGAGCCATGACATACAAATGATGGCATCATTCCACCATGTTATCCAACTACCCCTATGCATGGGGTGAGGCTCTAAATTCTAAACATGTTGGATGTGTGTTGATGTGGTCCTATGGTGAATAAGTGATG
>VDFB02270651.1:288533347-288715636 GCA_007258455.2 Sequoia sempervirens | reverse complement strand
GAAATTGCAATAATCATACTCAGTATTCCCTCTCCTGACAGGGAGTCTGTCCAGAAGAAGGAGCCAGATAAAGCATTTAATCTTAGGCTCGGTGGGGCCTTTCCACAGGCGGTCAAAGTGATTCTTCCAAACCCGGGAGTCCAGAGTTGAATACCAAACAGTATTAACGTGGTTTATGATAGCTTTTGAATGCCCAAGAACATTGTAGATGTGCTTGGCCTTAATCTTGGAAAACAAGGTGCCATCGGGCCATTTACACCCCAGAAATCTATGGGAGTCCACCTGACAGGAGGAAGGGAGGTCTTTGGTAGCTTTGAAAATCAGATTATAGGTCTTCTTTTGGGACGTGGGGAGGTCAAACTTATTTCTAAGAACCTCCCAGCTGATTAAAACATCATTCTCAAAGAGATCAGCTAACTGGGAAATGCCTTTGCTCGACCAGTGCCTAGCAGAGCAGCCTTGGGAGAGAGCAAGGGGCTTGCCAGAGGAATATAAATTCCACCAAATGGATCTTTCACCGTGAAGATGGCAGTCATCATGGAAGGCCCTATTAGAAACATGTATTTTGACTTGGTCCCAAGCTTTCCATATGGATCTAAAAACAGCCGAGCCTTGAACAAGAACAGGAAAGTTACCCATAATAAGGTCTATAATCGGAAGATTCTTCCAAGATTTCGCAGACTTAGGGAAGCCTCTTTCAATGTTGCTCCTAATCAGAACCTTCCAAGGATCATTGCCATCAAGGGAGTGAAAGATCCACTTGGCGGCAAGGGCAACCCCTTGGAGCTTGAGGTCTTTCAAACCAAGCCCCCCGTGCAGTTTATTTACATGACACCAGTCCCACTTAACAGCATGCATCTTCCTTTTTCCTCTGCCATCCGACCAAAGAAAACCTCTAACCGCCTTCTGAATCTCAAGGATTTGATAGTTACTGAACATCCAGGCTGAAGAGTAGTAAATGTTATAGGATGAAAGAATTTTCTGACAGACCTGGATTCTGCCGGCCAAGGAAAGGGTTCTATTATGCCATTTATTCGGCTTTTTGAAGATCTTATCTTTAATCCACATCCACATGTCCCTAAGGGAGGGGTCAATGGAGAAGGGGATGCCAAGGTAGCGCACAATCTTGTGCGGACCACCCCACTGAAAGTCATAATTTTTGAACCAATCGGGGGGGACCACATCCCACCCAAGACAGATAGATTTGGAGTGCGAGAGCCTTGCTCCGGAGATCTTAGAGAACAGGTTAAGCTTGGAGGTCAGGGCCTCAAAATTCTCAGGGTTAGCATCAAAAAATATAGCAGTATCATCGGCAAACTGACAATTCAAAAGATCCTCATTATTGGGAAGAGTAATACCTTTGACAGCAGGGGAGAGGGAGTTGTCTCTTAGGATGTAAAAGAGGGCTTCAGAAGCAATCACGAAAAGAGCCGGAGCAAGGGGGCAGCCTTGTCTGATCGATCTCCCCAGGGGGAAGGAGGCAGAGAGCGAGCCGTTAATATCAATCTGGGCTGAAGCGTCTTGGAGCAGAGTCTTAACAGAATTACAAAACATTTGAGGAAAGCCGAAGGCCTCAAGCATCATGGTGATGAAGTTCCATTCCACCCTGTCGTAGGCTTTTTCAAAGTCAAGAAGGAACATGGCAGAGTTTTGTTGCGAATGTTTGGACCAGTTCATGGCTTCCCAACTAGTTATTAGGTTTTCGAGGATATATCTTCCTTTGATAAATCCAGTTTGAGTAGGGCAAATAAACTTGGGGAGGATGCTCTCAAGTCTGAGAGCCAGAATCTTGGCAAGAATTTTGTAGGAAACGTTAAGGAGGGTGATAGGCCGCCAATTTTTGATGAGGGCCTTATCCCCATCTTTGGGGATCAATTTGATGATACCTTTATTTATGGAGCATCCTAAAGATCTCCTCTCAAGGGCCTCCGAATATAAATCAATAAGATCATGGCAGATCCACCCAATGTTGGCCTTATAAAACTCCACCGGGAGACCATCCGGCCCGGGGGCCTTGTCATTGCTGAGAGAATTAATAGCTTTCTCAATTTCCTCTATAGAGAGGTTTTTGGACAGTTGATTGGCTTCGTCAGCAGAGATCTTGTTAGGGATAAGGGAGCAAACATGTTGTCTGAGGGACGAGGCTTCTTCCGAGTCTTCAGAGGCAAAGAGATTCTGATAAAAATTAACAAAGGACTCCTTAATATTGTCTATGTCAGTTATCTCCTGGTTGTCAACCACAATTCTCTCAATGTTCTCATTCATATGCTTATGCTTAAGGAGATTAAAAAAAAATTTGGAGCCCCTGTCACCACATTGTAACCAGTGAGCACGGGATCTAATCCTGGCACCATTAATTTTAATCTGTTGGTGCCGTCTAAGGGCATCCTTAGCTCTGATAAGATTAGCGGTGAGATCACAGTCAGAGGGATTAGTTTGAATGTTGGATTCGGCAAGGTGCAGATCATTGGAAAGGCATTTTTCAGCATATCTATAGTCTTTCGCTCTTTTTTGCCCGATGGTCTTAAGCAGATTTTGCCAAGCAAGGATGTTCTTATTCCATCTATCAAGATGGGAAGAGGGGGCAGGAGTATTACTGTTAATAATCTTAATGATATGAATGGCAGCAAGAATGTCTTCGTCTTTCAGGAGGTTAGTGTTGAGAGAGAATTTAGGATCAGAGGCTATGCACCGGAGAGGGGGGTTGTTGAAGGTAATGTGGGTGGAAATGGGATGGTGGTCGGAGAGGGAGGTGGGGGAGACGAGAACAAGGTGCCCACAATTATCAGGTAAAAAGGAAAAGAAATTTTTATTAGCGTAAAATCTGTCGAGTCTGGAATAAATTCTAGAGTGACCCTGCTGAAAGTTACACCAGGTATGCCAAATTCCGGGGTTAGAATCCTTTGAACCCGCCAAGGGGTCAAATAGGAGTTTGGAATCTATCATTCTGTTCCAGTGAGTTTTCTCTGAGCCTTTCCAAACAAACGGGAGACCACCCAGTTTGTCCTCTTGAGTCTCAATCATGTTGAAATCTCCCCCGATAAACCAGGGTATATTCGGAAGAGCATCAATCCAGTCCCAGAGAATTGCACGCTCCCTGAAGTCATTTGAGGCATAGACGGAGCATATGCCAAAAACATTATTCTTGTGGTTAATAGTGACCCAAACCGCTCTGTTACAGGGGGAAATCCCATTATCAATAATATATTTCTCCCATCTGGGACTGATCAGGAGAGCCACCCCACCCCTACCCCGCTCGTGGTTGGTAAAGAACTTGGAGGAATCCTTCCAAAGGAAATTGAGGTTGGAATCCAGAGAGTAACCAGTGGCTTTAATCTCTTGAAGCATGAGCACATCCATAGATTTGCGGGTATCAAGAAAATTTTTAATGGTCCATCTTCTGTCAGGGGACTCTAAGCCCCTAATGTTCCAAGAGATGCAATTCATGGGGAAACATTTGGTTGGGGGGCACTGTTTTCAGCAGGATTCAGGACATGTGCAGAAGCACTGTCACGACAGTCTCTAAGCATTTTCTTGGAGGGATTTTTATTCTTGGAGCCAAGCTTTCTTCCCCTTCGTTTGTACAGAGTGCTGGCTTCCTTAAATTCTTCTTCATTGTCTGATTCATCAGGAGATAAGGTGTTCACATCCATGTTATTTTTGCTAGTATGTCTACCAGAACCAGAGGGGAATAAGCTAGCGGGGATGACCTCAAGCAGGCAGTCATCTCCAAGTTCACGGAAGATTTTAGGGGGGATACTGGGATGCGGGGGAGGGTTAGGGCAATCTGAAGGTTTTTCCATTAAAGCTAAGCATGAGGTGCGGGGAATCCTCAGGGTTTCATTTCCAGAGAGATCATCGGGGAAAACAACTCCAGGGGAGGGCTGAGAGATGAGGGGAGAAGGGTTCTCTGAGGAAGCCACCGACTGCTTCGAAGAATTGCGTCTTCTCTTATTGGAAGCCTTGGTCACAGCAAGGGGCCCTAAAGAAAGATCACAGCTTGCTAGGGATAAAGGGGTATCCTGGAGAGACACGGGGGAGGGGAAAGGAGGAGGGGGCGGGGAGAGGGAGGTCAGCACAGGAGAGGGTTGAGGGGGCGCGTTAACGACGGGGGGCTTACTACAGGAGGGGTTCGAGTCCGCACTGTCCAAATTAGGGAGGTCACGGGGATCTGCGGCCTTTGGTTGCGAAGCCTTCTTTCTGATAATGGGGCAATCCTTTCTCAAATGGCCCTCACGACGACACAGGAAACAAGAATTTAGGCCTCCGAGAATTTCAATAGGGCAGGAAAATTTATCTTGTGAGATGCAAATGTTAATTTCAGACGGGATGTCAAGCCCCGGGTTCAGCGAAATGAGGATTCTCGCATCCATATGAGGAACCAAACGGACAGTTTCGTCCATTCGAATGGTTTTTCCGAGTGGTTCAAGAAGCTGCGGGAGAAAACGCCAAAGGAAAGGCGGCAAATGTTTAACCAGGATCCAGCGAGGGGCGGAAAGCGCCAGAACCTCTTCGTGGATGGCCTCGGGCGACCAAGCCAAGGCGCGAAATGAGGTAGAGCCAACCGACCAATACTGTTTTTTAAGCACTTCAGTTTGTGCTTCGTGTTTACAGAAAAAAATGATAAATAATCCTTTCTGAATTTGTCGACAGAAAGAAATATGATACCCAAGCTTCAAATTCCAGTAATTATGAAACCAATCATCAAGAAACTTCCTAGGCGGACATTTATCAATTTCCACAGCAGAGAAAAAAATAGCAAAGTTTCTTAACCTATTTTTCTCCTTACCAATTTCTTCGAGCATTTCAAGATTAGGGGAAATGGAAAAGGATATCGGAGCAGTATCCGAAATCTTACCAGGGTCGGCGGCTTCATTTGAGATGGTGAGCGAAAACCTAGCGGAATTGTTGACAGGGTTGCCAGCATTCGTCACCGCCTCGGAGAAAGACTTAGGTTTCGAGCTCAGCGGGTTAGGGATGAGATTATCCGGAGACGAAGTTTCAGGAACCAACGAAGCCCTCGGTATCGACGAGGAGTAATTAGGCGGTACGACCTCTGCCGAACGGCAGAGGGGAGGAGAGGATGGACTAGCTGCCATTAATGCATATTAATGAGGGCGAAAAGCAAGAAAAGGAGCGAGCACACCTGTGTAGCCCCGTCACCGGGGATAGGCCGCTTCCCGTAAGTAAGCCGAAAAAAACTTGAGCCCAATCTCCAATGGTAAAATTCCTCTGCTTTAAAATCATTCTCATTTATATTAATTAAATAATTTGTTTTTTTATTATTTAATCAATATTTACTATCTTGATATTCATTCAATTTAATTTCCTATATGACTTCTAAATATTAAATTGAATAATTAAATTTGATTACTTATCTATGACCATCTTACTTTACTCATTCTCTTCCATAAATTAAATAAATAATTTCTATTTGTTTAATTTTTTCTTACATGTCTCATCCTCCATCACTTATTATTGACCTCCCTAATTTAATCTTAATCCACTCCTAATCATTTGCACACATTTAATCCTTGATTAAGTGAGATCAACCCTCATCAAATCATGCACATGAGCCCTTTGTACCTATGACATGGCCTTGGTATCATATCACATGGATCTTGTCCCCTCAAAGTACACTTACGAAATTTTTTATTCTTTAATTCCCCTCACATAATCTCTTTTGGAGTGTAATGATAAATCTTGCCTTTATGGCAAGATCTCCTACCACACTCTAAAGTACCATCTCCCTCCCACTTGGCACCATCCCATTAGTTGAGAGGACTAAATCATCCTCCACCTTTGATCTTCATCTTTCAATCTTAGCCATCCATCCATTTTCACCTCTATCATATATATTTATGACAACTATTTTTCATCAATCACTCATTTTGTAGCCAAGTGTTGTTATGTTACCAAAATCTTGAGTGAGCACACATCGAATTGAACATCAAGGGAAGATCTACATAACAAAAAGTTTAACATATTTTAATTTTATTGAATTGTTTGAATTTCTATGCCTAATCTTGAGTGTTTTGTTTAATCATTGTGTTGTTTGATTTTATTGTAATTTCATTCACGTTGACATAATTTGCATGCTTTCATTTTTGACATACTCGATGGAACCCACATCACAAATTTACTGATCAATATTTATTTTTTATAGTTTTTATATACTGCAGGCATGAAAAGGCAAATACATCATGGTTTCAACAAATTTGTTTTGCAGATAGGCTAATGCGACCATAGAAAGGTGAATGCAGAGCAAAAAGATGAATGCGTGAAAACTAAGATGAATGGACGAAAACTAAGTTGAATGTGTGAAAACTAAAGCAAATGCACAGAAGCTAAAGTGAATGTGCAAACATTTAGGCGAATACACTCTACAATAAGGAAAACCTAACGCTAGTAAAGGGCGAATCTAACCTTGCACAAGAAAATACATGGAAGGATAACCTACAAACAAGTTAAGGAAAATTCATGACTATTTGAGCAAATCTATTATATGTATCAACAATTGCATAAGGTATAAACAATCCATTTCAAGTGATTTTTCTTTTCGCATTTTTCTTCATCTTTTAGCTTACCATTTTTTTGCTTTCGAGGATTCACCCCCAAACCCTTATAAGTGGGGGGTCGCATCCAACCCCCACACCCCCTATCATTCAGGTGGGTATCCCAACACCCTCTAGGCTAACAATCATTTTTTTGTGATTACTTTGACATCTAACCCCCTTCTTGTGCAGCTTGAAATCATTTGTTGAAGACCAAAATCATAAACTACTAATATATATGGATGCATACTGATCTCTACATGTGGATGCATATATTTATATGTTTATGGAATTTTATTCCTAGTCATGTGTTTATGGACCTTTATCATGGATACATATTTATATGTTTATGGAATTGTATTCCTGGACATGATGTGTTTATGGAATTTTATTGATATATTATGTTTTTGGACTTTAATACATGTTTATGAGGTCATTTATATAAATTTGGCATGCACATGTGTGTGTATATGGAAATTTATAAATTATAGAGATGTCACATTATTTTTCTTTACTTTTTCATGCCTCTAATAAATGTGTCATGTGCTATTATGAAGAGGAAGAAAATAGTTTAGTTTTAAATAAATTGTTCTTAAATAAATAGGTCTAACCTAGGAGAGGACCCTATAAAATTGGAGATTTCTTTAAGGTGTCTATAATCTATGTTGATTAGAACTAAATTTGTAGTGCGTAGAACCAATTGTTAGAGATTTCATGTGATGTTATATGATAAAAATAAGCATATAAAAATCATGGAATATAAAAATCATCAAAATTGAGTAGCATAAATTATATAAAAATATAATATCAATGTCAAATATAGAAGATACGTGAAAATATAAAGTGGTTCCATGTGAAATACAAATGATTATAAGAGGAAAATAAGGTATCCAAAAATAGTAAAAAAAGATATATAAGCAATAATAAGAGCCAATGAATAACATATAAGGAAGCATGAGTCGATAATGTGTTGAGAAAGAATTGCTCCAAATGGTAAATAAATTATGAATTTTGACATAATTTAGGTGATATGAGAGTAGGTAAAACATAACAAACATGACATAAAGAACTAGCCAAATTGTAATGACACACAACATATAAATGAATACATAAAAAATAAATCATGCTTGACATACATAAAAGGAAAATTAATAAAGAAAAACATAAAGTATGGAAAAGAGGAATAGGAATATCTAACCAATAAAGTCATCCCCATCAAGTGTCTATTTAATAGAAATTCAAGATTTGTAGCATTGTAATTAGTTCTACCTCATAGACCTCTATTAATATCCTTATGAAGTGTATAAATTTATGAATAAGATTTGAATGTAGGGATGCTAAACTGTGTGATGTATGCTTTGAAAGAACCATCATAGATGATACATATTACATGTTTCTCTTTTATTTCATGTGTAATCTCATCATAAGATGTGTTATGATAAACAAGACCAATGTACTAATATCATTTGTATAAGATATTTAAGCAATCAATTTCAAGTGATTTATTTTTTAATTTCTCTTCATCTTTTAGCTTACCAATTCTTTTTCTTTCATGGCTTCACTCCCAAACCCTTATAAGTAAGGGGTCGCATTCACCCCCCACACCCCTTATCATTGGAGTGGGTGTCCCAACCCCCTCTAGGCTAACAATCATTTTTTGTGATCACGTTGGCATCTAACCCCCTTCTTGTGTAGCTTGAAATCATTTGTTGAAGACCAAATTCATTTAAGTGAATCCACTTTTATCTTAAATCCTTAGTATAGTCCATCCCTAGTTTAGGTGAATCTATCATCTCTTAGGAAAATCCACCCTACACTTGGGAAAATCCATCTTGTTGCACCCCATTGTGCATTTACCTATTTACTATTACTATGATTGGTTAACATAATAAATATATGAATGTACTTGTAATTCTAATTGAAAAACATGTGTTTGTACTTTATTTATATGTATCATTGGGTAAATGATGAATGAAAGTTAATTTGATTTGATGTTATATTAAAATGAATATGTAGAACATGAATGTTGATTAAATTTGATGTTCTAACTATGAAATGTATAATGCAAAAGATCATTTTGATGAACAATGAACTACTATTACAATGTGCTAAGTTGAATGTAGATATAGGGATCAAGCCTCCAGAAGGGAGGGGAAGTATCACTTAGGATAACTGATTGGTTGGGTAACCCTTAATGAAGCCTAACTGAGCTTTTTCACACACACACACACATATAGGATGGTCCAGTTGAGTAGTAGTTCAAGAAATTGGTAAGTCAACCCTTAGTTTTATTTTTGTTTGAATTTGAAAGGATTATGATTTATGCTATGAATGTTCTTGTTAGTGATAATTGTTGAGTCTCTCTATATATATGAGCTCTTTCTTATGTGTTCTTTATTCAATCAATGAGATATATATACATGGAATGTATATATGTATACATGTACATGTCAAAAATAAACCCATACAAATGAGTTAATACGCACATGAGTATATGTAGGTAGACATGCCTACACATACTCATGGATGGATTTCTCATGGGAATAAGGGTATCGAATGGACTATGACACACACACACACACACACACACACACACACACACACATATATGTATATATACACTAAATGCATACATGTCTATCGATAAGTTAACACATATATACGATTGATTGTATAAGAAAATGTATATATGAGATATAAGCATATATACATATATTGAATATATGTATATATGTTGTCGACATGATGGAACATTCATGAGTATATCAATATATGTATAGATATGTATATGTGTATATAGGTATATACATATGGCATTGTTTATAAAAATGATAACATGGTTATATATGCATTCGAAATATCAAATGATGTACATATCTATTATCGTATGAATTGATATATATATATATATATATATATATGTAATATAGATATATATAATCACACACACACACACACACACACACACACATATATATACATATATACATATATACATATTAATATTATTGATAGAGTGTAATGCTTGAATAAAGCACTGATGTTTTTAAATACCAAGTGCATACTATATAGTATATAGCGCGCATTTCATATAGTGTTGGCGCAACAATGAAGCATGCACTATGGAAATGCTAAAGACATTTATTATGAATTACTAAGCTTGCAAATAAAATGAAATATATATTAGAAGGCACATGGGAAGGATATAAGACTCAGTCAAGAGTTTTGAAAGATATTTGAAATGCATTTAAAAGCATTGACTTGGTCATAAATTTGCAAACACCAAAAGCATGTAAGAAGGTTTATGTGGCACCAAATTATGAATAACTGCATTACATTAGAAGTCTATTTTGTGAGCTCTGTCCAATGATGGAAAAAAAAGTAAAATGGAGAATAAGTCAAGTATAAGCTGGCATGAATAGAGTTGACTTGGATGATCATTCACCTTGCATATTTGAAATGCATTCTTGATGTCTTTGTTTAAAGCGACCTGTTGTTCTATTTTGCTGAGTATTAAGTTTTAATGTTGCCACCCATTGAGATTATTTGTTGGGTCGATCTTAAGAGATGAGAAGTGTATCATCCTCATTTGTATCACCATTGATGTGCTCATCGTCCCTATCATCTCTGCGCCTAGGAAGAGATCTTGCAAGGCCTGTAGGGTGATGTCTAGGAAAGACATGGGATGGTCGTAATCCTACCCACCACTGGTCATAGGCTAGTGTGGTGCCTACGTCATTAATGTCAGAAACTAGGGGCATATCAGGATCCTTATCATCTAAATCACTAAATTAAACATCCTCAATAGTAAGACGATGAGTGTCTCCAGGTCTCTAGGGACACTCTGTGTTTATCGTAGATACCTGGGTCGAGCTTGCAGTGGAACCTGTATCTATCTAAATTAACGCATGACCCAGTCATAATAGAAAGGTATTACTATATAGTCATGTTTCCCTAGAAAAAATCAGTCCTGTTGAAGTTTGATAAGCTCATGCCTCTCATCTTCCCACTATAGTATCTTGAGATAAGGTCTCCATGAGATATCTGCTTCAATGATGAGAACATTTATACACTCTTATTCTTTCTCCATTTTATCATTTTTCACAATTTGAGATGTTGGTATGGAGAAACTTCAACAAAATTTAAAGGAGCCACTTTCATATTTGGATATTTTTCTACATTTGTGTGGCTTGGAACTCCTACCTTGATTGTGATAGATTTTGGCCCATTGACATGGGGACACATTAGCAAAGTTCAAAAAAATCATAAATTTTGATCTTCTTCCCTCATCTATTTTCTTGGAGATTAAGTTTCTTCTACATTCATAATTCAATTTTTCTATTTGTAAGGAGAGGAACATTGTTTTCTAATTTTGAATCATATTTAGTATTCTTCTCTGTGCATTAATTTCTCACATAGGAGCTACTTTCTATGGGGGGATCTTGATTACACTTATGTGACTGAATTGGTACTTGGGGAACATGTTGAGTCCCACATTATTTTGTCACATGTATGCATATCTTTATTTTCTCTCTTTGGGGGGATTCCCACTAGGTTTTCTCCCTTTCTCCACTTCATGAGATATTGCATTGTATGGGTATTCCATCAAACTTAGTTATCAAGACCCAATTTTTTTAGCCCACCTAAATTATGCTTAAGGGGGGATGTTAGTGTAGGAATTAAGCTTTCTTAGGATTGCTAAGGAGCTACATGTCTATTATTAGCCATGTGTATTTTTAGCCAATCATATGTTCTCTTTAGCTAGTTCTGAGTTAAGTGGTTATATGCCTATTTTTAGGTGCACCACTATTTTTAGATGGTTGTTACTCTATGTGTACTCCATATTATGAGTTAATTCATCATTCCATTCAGCTATTTCTTTTAATATTCTATGTTTTTATTGATCTCATAGGTAGGAAGGTGAGGTTGCTTGACATTTGTGGCTCAATCAGTATTTACCATTTTATCTAGAGATCTTAGAAACTTTATTATTATATCTTTCGTTCTCAGAAAATTGTAATAATATAGAAATATTTTTAATGGATTTTATTTTCATAATCTCCAACAAAAAAATATTTAATATGTTTCATTTAAAGCTAGGTGTGATATGGTGGAAATGAAATATATAGTTACACATGTGAGGGGCATAAATAAATTATTAAAAAAATGGCTACCTAAGATATATAATAAAAGAATGGAAATTTTGAACTAAGAAATGGCGTTGTGTTATGTTTCTTGGTACGCTCAGGCTATGGTTTATGTGCCCTAGCCATGTGTTTTCTTCCTATTTACATCACTTTTTTGGTGTCAATGTGGTGTTTGGGGCTGGGAATTCTCTGTATTGCGTGGGGAATGGCCTAGGGTGGCACTTTTTTCAGATTTGTGGATCCCTTGAAACATTTTTTGCTTGCATATCCTTAGTGCAAGTTCTTTATCAAAACTTGATCTCTTGATCTCTCAAAAGGGGTGTTGTTTCGTATCTTTGGTGAAGATCTTGTTGCTTGTACAAGTGAAGTTTATTTTATTTTGTTTCCTTAAACTCCCTACCATTTTTTATTGGGTTTCTTTATAGCTTATTGTTGTTGGTGCACTATGTGGTGGTGAGTGGGCTAGTTCCTGAATGGCATTGCATGTGTTATCGTAGATTCTGGATCAGGCATCTAACCTGGCTAGAGGAGGGATAGGTTTTTCAAACTCTAATTTTCCCGGTGCAAGATTGTCAAGGAATGGTGCATTCAGAGTGCATAAGGTGAATGGATGTTTGGAGAAATATCAAGAATAACCAGTCTTAATGATACAACCTAAATCGGTGGCTGAAGATGTGGAGTATCACAATAACCATGTACTAACCATGTACTGATATGCAAGTTTATGGGGATGAGGGTTTCACTCCCTTTTCTCGATTTCTAGGTCTGCAAGACATGGAACCCAAAAGAGGATTTTGACATTATGTTGGCTACTAGTAACTTTTTTATGGTAGATTTTTCTTGTGCGGCCGATCAAAATAGGGCTTTCAAAGGGACCTATTTTTATAATTAGGCAAGACTCTTTATAAAACCATGGCATGTTGGTTTTTTATGGAAATATGAACAATAACCCAAATAAAGTTTTCCACACTTCAAAGGATCAACCAAGAAGAATACCATCCACATGAATAAAGAAATGATGCATCATGAGCAAGAAGGCAACTTGATCAAATGATGATCTATGATGAATTGATCTAGAATGATTTACAAATGTACAAGAGCCTTCCTTATATAGGCAAGGTGAGAGGTAGTTGGATAACCACCTTAGTTGCAATCGTTAAATGTCTAATGCACAATTATAAATGCATGAGAGAAATATTAAATGCCTCTAAGATAACTACATGCCTATTAATGAGATATGGTCCCATTAAATACTAGTTTCTAGAATGCCACCTAGGAAACTAACTCCTAAGTAAACTTATTAATGATGTGAATAGGTCCTCACTAATATCTAGTTAGGAAATATCCCCATTCACACTAACACCCCCCCATAAGTGCAACTTGGGAGTGTAGTTATGATGCAAATGATGCAATATGATGCAATGATGGGTCTTGGCTACAAGGCTATGTTAGGTACCCATGTAAAAATGAAAATGTGATCTTTTACAAATGGAGAAAAGTAGAAAACCTCATAGGAGAAAATTCCTCCCCAAAAAAGAGATATAATACAAAATCTAATGCTAATCATGTACAAGTATTAGAAGTGATGTATGGAGGTCTCAACATCAATAACCCCCAAAAGCTATATCCATAACAAGAGTACAATAATCAATAGCCCCCCATAAGAGGGGAATAGAGAGAATATATAGCCCCCCCCCCCCACAATATGTAATCACCTACAAGAATGGTAAGTGTTTGAAGACAAAACATGATCCAATGTCGACAAAAAACTTGTCTCCCTTTCAAAAGAAACAAAACCAAGTACAAATGCAGGGATTATTCCCATTCCAGATAGGAATTGAAGGAAGGATGAATACATGTATGATGATGATGTATTTGAAAACTGCTCATGTTTCTTCTTGCCCAAGGAAGATGAAGATGCCATAATCAAATCAGGTACATGCCCAATAAATGAAGAAGGTGAAAAATTATGACTATGCAGAAACTAATGTTGAACAACATCCAAAGAATGCAATGCAATGATCCCTCCATTGAAGGAATAGATGGAGACTAGATTTCCCCCCACAATGAAGTGTCCTCAAAACTAGTAAAAGAAGTCTGAAGCCAAAAGAGTGTCCAGTGACAAAAAACCACATGTCTCCTACTAGGAAGAAGAAAATCCAATTGTAGATGCTAAAGAAACTCCAAATCCATAATGAAATGGGAGGGAAGAAGCCTCATATATGAAATCATTGAAGAGTAATCAATTTCCTCCAAGGTAGTCTCACCAAGGTCAAGATCCCCAATCAAGGTCGAAACAATGGAATGTGGAGACTCAAGAAAACCTTCCAAAGTAGAATCTACATAGAAGAGAGATATCCCCTCAATAATGTCCTCCAAACTTGTAGAAGTAGCCAAGTTTGCAATACCTAAAACACAACCATCATGTGATTCTAAGTCTGGAAAACTAAATATGTCTTGATGAAGAGGAATGATGAAAGCCCCAATCAATGACTCTGGAAAAGGAATCATTGAAGGTGAAAGTACACCAACTATCTCTGATGGAGAAGAAGCATCTGTAGAACCCTTGGTATCCTCATATGAAGATTCAAATCATTCCAAATTTGTAAGCTCCTGCATAGTAATATCATCATAGGGTATTGTGTCTAAAGAATGAAGAGGCACATGACGTTCTGAATTGTGATCATCCGAGAATGGTGGAGTATCAAGATCTCCATATAGCTCCCAAATATTAGTCCAAAGTGTATGAGGACAATCACAATGATCAATAGCTTTCAAAACATCATCATCAACATGCATTGCAATGACCTCTAAGACATTATATTTGCTGCAACTCCAAGCAAATTTTTGAATACCTTGGCCTGGATGTGGAAAAAAACCATACAAATGTGGCAAAAACTGAAGTAATTGGAGATGGTTTATGATTCCATTTCTCCATTTTTTATAGTTTTCCTTTTACAACATAATCGCAAAAAGATAATATACAAAGCCCATAATGAACTATGATATATCTCCACTATTACAAAGACAAGACCTTCAACCTGTAGAAAAATGACACACAAAACTATTTGGATAGCAATTTTCTTTAGATCTTCTCAAGATATGAAAAATCTAAAAGATACCAAGATGAGATTTCGACCCTGGCTACAAAACCCAGAAATCATTTTTCCTACAAATGAGTGGAAGTAGGATTTTTGAAGAAAAATGAAAATGACTCCAATAAAAATGACTTGCATCAAACCCTTGCAGATTTGACAAAATATGTCAAATTTTGACAAGATGAAAGTCGATCTTGACTTTCTTTGACGCCTTGGATTCAATGGAAAGGCTCTCAAGACCCCAACTCACACCTAACAAAACTTTAACGCCAATTTAGTTGGCAAAAAATAATAGCCGCTAGGGCTGGCGGTGGCGAGGTGGCTACAGAGAGGCGACGGGGCTGCACTGTTGATGATAGCCGCTTAGCGGTGACGAGATCTTTGGGGAAGAACCAGTAGGTGGATAGCCGACAGGGGGTAGTAGAAACTTCAGGAGGTGGCTGGCGGCGGGCTAAACTCTTTGCACGGGCCAACACACCAATAAATGTCAGTAGCCGACAACAGTGAATACAACCTACAAATGAATTAATACATCTGCAAAGACAAAGATATGTCACCAATAATAAAAATTTCCACAAATTTTAAACAAGAAACCCACAAATATTTTAATAAAGCCACCAATGATATTTAGTCCGTAGAGATAATAAAATTTGATAGTTGCCAATGATAATATCTTCACCGATTATAAATATAACGCCAAATAAAATTCTATTGCCTATTGGTAATTGAATATTTTTTTTAAAGGATATGTCAACGTTAAATATTTCAATGACCACCCAAAAATAAATGAAACCTGTGGAAAAATAATAAATCATGCCATAACAAATTTTAACATTTCCGACAATGAAATATATAGGCCTTGAATTTTTCTTCGCCAAACTATAGAAAAAATATTTCTACCGACTATTGTAATATACTATAGCTCGAATGGAAAATTATTTTTAAACTGCAATTAGATATACCGACCAAAGGATAATATTTGTTTTCTGCAACAAGGGGGGAGCTATTTTTTTTCTCTAACACTTGTACAATTTGTATCTTTGCCCACTAATATCGTTGCAAAAAACCTTTGATGGCATCTGAATGAAAAAGTCGAATTTCGACAAATGGGTATGTGATCCTTAGGTTTTTGGACCTTTTGAACACAACAGCGGGGTCAAATCTGACCCAAAGTGCTTCAAGAAATTAGTTGTCTCCTAGATGAGAACAACTAGCCCTTCAAGAAAACCCTTCAACCTACGATAGTCTCAACTCAACTTCCTAATATGAGATGGATCTCCTATGGCCTAAGCTCTAATGCCATGTTGGAAATATGAACAATAACCCAAATGCAGCTAGCCACACTTGAAAGGATCAACCAAGAAGAATACCATCCACATGAATAAAGAAGTGATGCATTATGAGCAAGAAGATAACTTGATCAAATGATGATCTATGATGAATTGATCTAGAAAGATTTACAAATGTAAAAGAGCCTTCCTTATATAGGAAAGGTGAGAGGTAGTTGGATAAACACCTTAGTTGCAATCATTAAATGCCTAATGCACAATTATAAATGCATGAGAGAAATATTAAATGCCTAGATAACTACATGCCTATTAATGAGATATGGTCCCATTAAATACTAGTTTCTAGAATGCCACCTAGGAAAATAACTCCTAAGTAAACTTATTAATGATGTGAATAGGTCCTCACTAATATCTAGTTATGAAATATCCACATTCACACTAACAGTTTTAACTCAACAGAAGAGCTCCCTTCTAGGGTCCCAGTTTGGGTCTGTCTTCCTCATCTACCTCTGAAATACTAGAGAAGTGATATATTATAGATGATCACCCTCTTACTTGGTAAGCCTATTAGTCCTTCACAACAAACATTGAACAAGAGGGTTCTTTCTTTTGCTCGTGTGTGTGTAGAAATTTATTTGAACAAGTCGTTATTAGATTCTATAGACATGAGTATTGGATCACATTCTTGGACTCAACAATTGGACTATGAGGCATTTCCTTTCAGGTGTAGATTGTGTCATGAATATGGTTACTTGCAATGGAAGTGCCCTCGTACTATCCATTCTTCGGGTGTGGGTAATGTTCCCTCTTAGCCCACCTTGAATATGGATAAGGGTAAGGCTCCCATGTAGGGGGTGATGACTGACAAGGATGTCTTTGTCCCAATTAAGAATCATAAAAAAGATAGGGAAAAAAGAGAACCTTAAAGGATAGGCAGGAGGAGACATTTAACAGGTTTGATGTTCTAGAGGACTTGGTTTAGGAAGAAGGTATCCCCATGGATTTGCAAGTGGTAGATGGCTCTCTATTTGGGATAAATATTGGTAATCAACCAATTGGAATTTCTATCCTGACTCAGATGGGGGTGTAGGAGACTCAAATGGACACAGATCTTCCTCCCTTTTCCTTTGTTCAGGGATATTTTAGTTCAGTGTCGGTGGCTATTGGTGAGCCTACTTCTATTGGCTCAAGTCACACTATTGAGAAGGGTGTTCCTGACCTAGGTAAAAATAAGTCTCCTTCTCCTGCTTGGGCTTACAACAAAAGTCCCCACAAAAGAGAGCTTCTGAGAAGTCTCTCAAGGTGGGAAGAAAGAAGGACCGGGAAAAGGTTAAGAAAATTGGTGAAATGTGTTGGCAATAGGATGCCATTTAATTGCAATCCTAAACATATTTCATGTATCTCCTAAGTCCTTGGAAATTGTTCCCCAACACTAGGATTAGAAAGAGATTAAATTCAAATGAAATGAACATGTAAATTGACATTTGTGATTATTCTTAAATGATAGGAACATGTGGGGGCATCCAAGAAGAGCTCCTAAAAAATAGGAGCACATGGGGTGCCAACATGGAAGGTGGAACCCACCTTTCTTGAATTAACTATTTGGAGGATTGATAACACTTCAGTGATGCATGTAAAGATCCTACAAATTAGGGATTGATATTTACATGAGTGGAGTTTAGTTTAGTTTAGTTTAGTTTAGTATCAATTCAGTTTAGTTCAATTTAGGTATGGTTCAATTATCTTTAGATGCATGTAGTTAGTTTGTGTTGAATGCTAGTTGACTTGAGTTTACTTGAGTTGACTTGAGTTGCATGACTAATGAATTCAATTGCATGAAAGATAACAAGTGGATACTTTTAGTTAAGTGGGGATGATCTATCATGCACAGTGTTTGCATGAATTGGTGGAGAGATATGTTTCAATTAACTAAGATTGACTTGGGACCACCTTGGGCGCCCAAGTTGGCATCTTTTAGTTAACACCTTTTGCATGAGAAGATATTTACAAGGCTCATTTAAGTGGGCCCATTCTTGGGTGCCAAATTTGAGGTGATGTTTGCAAGATATTTTCTTGACTAGAGTGTAGTTAAGTGTTCAGTTTGGGGTGCCTAAATTGAGGAAGACTTTGGTTTGATCACAGATTACATTGTGGAACTCTACTTGCCTAATCTAGGCATAGATTTTTGTGAGGAGCTTTATGCTCTTGTAATTGAAAACTCTTAGGAGTTTACATGCTCAATAATTGTCTATTAATTGTAGCAAGTGCATCAGAGTTTGCAGAAGGTTAGAGGGTTGAGCTTGTGCATATGTGAGGATTTGAAGCATGGCATGGGATGTGTTGATTCATGCTTGGTCACATGGAATGCATGGATAGCTTGTAATTGCAGCAAGTTGAAGAGAGTTCAATGAGATTTTTGTGCAAGTTGTGAAGAAGGATTGTTGAAGGAAAGGAAGCATACCAATCAAGGATTGATACAATTTTATTGTAATCTTGTTCAAAGGCTAAATAATAAAAGCACTATTGATTATGGTGGAGTTTTTTCCTGAAAGGGTTTCTGCACGTATATGTTGTGTCACTTATATCTTCTTATCTCATTCTTCTACAATCTTTTGTCTCTTTCTAAAATTGGTAAAATTGATCTAAAAAGATAATCATACACAAAGAATTATGACAAAGAACACTTAATTAAATCTATAGTCTCATAGTTTTAGAAGTTTTAAGCTACAATATTACCTTCATTTTCAACAAGACGTTGGTGGAGTCTAGATTGGTGAGGAATATTGATTCCCACTTCTCCCCTCCTCAATGATGATTTTTCTCTCATGGAATGTGAGGGGTATGAATATCATCTCTCAAAAACAATTTATTCAAGATTTGATTCGCGAGCATTCTCTGGATTTGGTTTTCCTTCAGGAAATAAAGTTATTAGTTGAAAGTATGTTGAATGTGTCTTAAAATATTTGGGCTAGAGGTGAGTGCCAGTGTGTGGGAGCTCATGATAGTTCTAGTGGGATTTCTTGCTTATGGGATCCACATAGAGTTAGTCCTTTGTGTTGGTTCTCTTGCAAGAATTCTATTTCTCTCGCTGCTTATAATTTAGAGTTGGGTGAGAGAATTATTTTTTCCAACATTTATGCTCCTATCGATCTTCTTGGTAAGGCTCAGTTGTGGGCTCATGTAAGGCATGTGTGCTCCTTATATCTTTATCATCCTTGGATTTTGGCAGGGGATTTTAGTGCTTTTTCCTCATGGGATGAGAAGAGGGGGGTAATGCTTGTTTGGATCCTTCTTCTGATCTCTTCAAGGATAATGTTTCTAAGTTAAACTTGGTGGACATCAAGCCAAATAATTATATTTTTACTTGGAATAATAGGAAATGTGGGGAATATGCTATCTGTGAAAGGCTAGATAGGTTTCTGGTGTCCAACTTTTGGGTTGGTGATCTAGGTGGATGACTAGTTTAGAAATTTTAGATTAGCGTGGATCTGATCATTGGTTGATCAAAATATCAGTAGTTTTCTCTTGTTAATATAAAAAGCAGTCCTTTAGATTTCAACTCATGTGGCTTAGATATTTTCTCTTCATACTTGGTTGGTGGCATTTGGGGAAGCTGACTCATGGCACTACAATGTATTCCTTCTCTAAGCGGCTTCAATATATTAAGTACAAGTTGAATTGTTGTAATAGGTACCACTTTGGTAATGTCTTCCAGGAAAATAGGGTTGCACAAGCTCATTTGGAATCTATTACTCGGCATATTCAGGATCAAGGTCTCATTGAGGATAATGGTATAAAGCTGGAATTTATTGTGGTGAAGGCAGTGGAAGAATGGGACTTGAGGGAGGAAATTTTTTGGAATCAAAAGGCTCAAATTGATTGGCTTTAGGAGGGGGATAGAAATGCTTCTTTTTTTCATAACTCTATTAAGGACAAAAGGTAGTGTAATATTATCTCTTCCCTTTTATCTTTCGATGGGGTTTTTCTCTCTTCCTCTATGGAGATCTCGAAAGAAACTATCTGTTTCTTTTCTGCTTTGTTTTCTAAGGATTCCCCTCTAGTAGAGGAGGATGAGGCTGTGATATTGGATAGTATTATGCTTTTGGTCAAAAGTGAAATTTTAATGATTCCCTACTCAATCCTATTTCCCTACAGGAGTTGGAGGACATTGCGTTTCAGATGAAAAAAGGAAGGCTCCTAGGCTTGATGGGTTTTCGATGGAGTTTTTTCAAGAATTCTAGGAGGTTATCAAGATGGACCTTTTGAAGGTTGTCCAGGAATCTCAAAAGTGTAAGCAAATGCTGAAGACCATGAATGCAACATTTATAGCTCTCATCCCTAAAAGGGAAGGTGCTAATTCCTTGGATCTTTGTAGACCAATTTCTCTATGCAATGTAGTGTATAAGATAATTACTATGTTGATTGTGGAGCATTTGAAGCCTTGGTTGAGTTGGTTAATTTCTAAAGAGCAAGGTGGCTTTAATGTTAGCAAGCAGATCCTTGATGAGGTTATTATAGCAACTGAAATGATTCACTCCATGGCTTCCTCCAAAGAGAAGGCCATGTTCATCAAATTGGATATGGCCAAAGCTTATGACTGTGTTAAGTGGGCCTTCTTATTCAAGGTCATGAGGGAATTTGGCTTTGACAGTGCTTGGATTGAGTGGGTTAGGAGTTGTATCACTTCTTCCTCCTTCTCCATGTTGGTCAATGGTGAGCCCATTGAGCTATTTGGAACTTATGATCCTTAGGCAAGGTGATCCTTTATCCCCATATCTTTTCATTTTGATGGCTGAAGGTTTAGGGAGATTCATTAGATCCTAAGTGGAGTTGGGTCTCATTCAAGGTTGGAATTGGGGAAACAACATTCCTCCTCAATCCCATCTTCAGTTCGTGGATGATACTACTTTGATGGGCATGGCTAGATTTAATGAAGCTTTCAACTTGCTAAAAGCCCTAGATAGTTATTTGGCTACTTTGGGTCAAAGTATTAATGAGGGAAAGTCCTTCATTTATTTCTTCAATACTCCAAAACCTATTCAGAGGAGAATTGTTGGAATTCTCATATTTCATATTAGCTCGCTTTCTTTTGTTTACCTTGGTATTTTGATCATTGTTCACTCACTCTGCAGGCAGTTTTGGCAAGATTTTATTGATAAGTTCCACAAAAAAGTTATCCATTGGATTTGTAAGTGGTTCTTGACAATTGGGAGAATGAATCTTTTGAAGTCAGTGGTTCAGGATCTTCCTTTGTAAAGGATCTTTGTGTTGTTGGCCCCTTCTTTCTTTATTAAATACTTTGAGCATCTCTTTCGCTAGTTTCTTTGGTCTAGTAACCTCTTCTATAGGAAGTGGAGTTTGGTTAAGTGGGTTGCTTCATGCAGGCCAAAGCACATTGGGGGATTGGGCTTGCGGAAAGCCGATCTGAATGGGAAAGCTTTGGCTACAAATTTGTATTGGAGGTGGTGTTCCCAACAACATCAGTTATGGGGTAGAATACTTACTTCAAAATATCTTGGCGATGTGGAGAGTGTTGATGTACCACATTTCATCCTTGAGGGGAAGGGATCTTTGATCTAGGGTACTCTTAAAAGATGTGCTAATTTGGTCAAACAGGGGCTTTTTTGGATATGCAACAACGGTATGGATGCACTTTTCTAGTTTGATTCTTGGGATGGTCATCCTCCTGTTATGACTACTCACCCTCATCTGCAGAATTTATGTAGATTTTTCCTTGAAGCTGGGTGGAGTTGGGTGGTGGATTTTAAAGCTCATTTGGTTCTTGACCAAGCCATTGTTTACAAATGGAAGGATCCATAGGAGTGGCCCTTGGGTGATCAGTGGAGGATCATCATGAGTTGACCTCTATTCTGGTTGGTCGGATTTGTAGCTCTCTTGGGGGAAAGATGTTCTTGCCTAGGGACTTGATCTAAAAGGTAAATACTTTGTTGCCTCTAGTTATCAGGTGTTGGATAGTTAGGCCTTTGGTTGTGTGGAGTTCGTGTGGTGGAAACATGTTTGGAATAAATTTTCTTGGCTGGTGGTTTATAATAGATACCTCACCTGGGAGAATCTTTGGAAGTGGGGTTTTTGTATGTGTCAAGAAGAGTGTATTTCCCACCTATTTTTTCATTGCCCATTTGCTAAAATGATTTGGAACTTTTGGTGGAGTGTCTGGAGTCAGCCATGTAGACATGAATGCTATTTGGAGGATCTTTGGAAGGGGTAGGGGAACTCTCCTACTAAAACTTATTTTCTTCATATAGAGTGGATTATTGGCCCTAGCTTGATTATATGGCATATTTGGTTGGAGCACAACTGCAAGATTTTCTTGGATAAGAAAATTCTGTTTGGGCAGATATGGGGGATAATCTTAGGGGTGATCCAAGAGACTTTGGCTGCTAAGTGTGATTTGTCTGCCTAGTGGATCCAGGTGATTTCGATGTGGTTAGAACTCTAGGACTCTATAGTGGTGGTAGGAGTGGGCCTTTTCCTAAGCAAAGGAGGGGTGATAGGGAGAAGATTCAAAGGTGTGGGCACTGGAATCCCCTTCTTGGTTCTTGAAAATTAACACTGTTGGGTTTTCTAGAGGTAATCCAGGTCATGCTGGGGTTGGTCGTATTGGTAGGGATAGCTCTAGGTTGGTGATTTTCTTGTTTTCAATTTATAAAGGCCAACACTCAAATAATTTTATGGAGGCCTTATCTATTCTCTTGGCTTTGGATTGGGCTTATGCCAAGGGTTGGAGGTAGGTTGTTTGTGAGTCGGATTCCTAGGTTGTGATTGACTTGCTAAATAAGCATAATCTTGATGATATGAATTGGAAAATAGTTGTGGTTAGAAAAATCATAGCTTTGGGTGGTGTTTTTGATTCTATAACCTTCTTTCATATACCTTTGGAATGCAATAAGGTGGTGGATGGTTTGGCTAGGTGGGCTTCTGAGCAGATGGCAACTTGGTATGTGGATGACTGGGAAAGGCTCCTTGGGGATCTTCCTCAAGTTCTTGAAGATTTGGTCATGGAGGATATGAGGTGTTATTTGAGGGTTTCTTGATGATTTTGGTCTAGTTAATCTACCCCTAGTGGGTCTATTTTTCTCTTTGGCTTTGTATTTATTTTTTTGGCTTAATAAAGTTTTTACTCCTTTTATTAACAAAAAGAATGGGCATTTTAGAAATTGTATACTAGAAGGGGCTGTAAAATAATTAAGATGTAGATGTAAAAATTTGAAAACAAGGATATTATTTATGATTCATTAATTGTAAGTGATTATAATAAGTTTACTAAGTGAATCCTTAGGGATTGAGGAGAACAAACTAAAAGGGGGTATTAAATGTCAAGCTTGAAAAGTTGTTAAAGCTAAAGTATCCAATGAAAATAGGGAATATTTTAATTGGTAAATAATAATATGAATGGTTTTGACTAGAAAATTGAGAGGTAGGATGAAATTAGGGATATTATTATTTACCTAATGAATAAAGGATAGTGAAGCTCCTCAAAATTATAGTGAAATCTCAAATACCTCTTTGAACAAATATATAACAAATTGAGTCTATCTTATGATGAAAGGTATGGGGCATGGTAACAAACTAACTGATCAATTTTTTAGTATATTAAATATTACAACATTTGAAACTTTAGCCTTGGTTTTTAGTATTTCAAATAGGAAATAAAATTTTCAATGTCATGTTAGCAACACCATCCAAAAAATCAACACTTGGATTGGCAAACAACAAGTAATTTCTCTCTTATGATCCTCTCTCTAACTCCTCTAATTTGAATTGTATGTGCACATGGTGGATTCTGAGTTGGGGGTACCCCATGGTCCCCCCAATCCTCTCTTGACCGGATTCTCTTCATGAAACTTGCTACTCTGACAACCTCAGGGGTCTCTCTTATGTTGTCTGCTACTGATGTTCTTGTGATTCTTGGTCAGGATGTTGTTGATGTACCTGTGATATCTATCACTCTAGATATAAAGGGGTGGAAGAATATGCTAAATAACTCAAGCTCGACTACTAAGTTGTCCCACCCTCACCCAGAAGTGGAGATTTTTGCGTCTGGTACTAAATTCTCTATCCCTGAATGCATCAATGATAAGATTGTTTCCTCTATGGAGAACATGGTGGTTGGTAAGTTTTTTTCCTTTTGACCCACTATGGATATGGTAAGAATATGGGAAACTACAAAATGGAATCTTAAAGGTAGTGTGGAGGTCTGTGCTATGGCTGGTGGCCTATTCCTTTTCAAATTCATGGTTGTTGAAGATTTGATTTATGTTCTATCCTCAGGTCCCTGGGTATATGGGAAACATGGCCTATCACTGTGCTACTAGAAGCTGGGCTTTGACCCTGCTATTGATCTCAAAAATTTAGCTCTTGTGTGGGTTCATCTGCTTGGACTACCCCTAGAGTATTGGGATGAATCGATGCTAAAAAACATTGGTGATTTGATGGGTCATTACATCACCTCAAACTCTATCACCACATCGATGTATAGGTTATTATTTACTAGATTCTATGTTAACATTGGTATTAACAAGTCCTTGCCAAACTCTGTGAAACTTTGTTCCAAATTTGGGTCTTGGACTCAATAATTTTTCTGCGAAAATATTGTGATTTACTGTGAAAAATGTGCTAAACTTGGGCATCTCATTTCGAGCTATAAATCCACGGTAAAACATGACCCCATTCCTTGTGACACCCCTATAGATGACCTATCTAACAAATACCCCTTCAAGTCTGATCTCCTCAATATCATGGACTCTCCAGCTAAATTTGAGCCTTCTGTTATGGTGGCCCTAGTGTCCCCATTTGTAGAAATGGCTTATATGGACCTTGCTTCTGTGTTGGGAGGGTCTTCTCCCACCAAGATCCTGGAGAACAAGTCTTCTCCATTATTAAAGGGTGTTCTAGGGGGCCTTATAGAGTCATCGATGGAAATGGTAAGGGCTCTATCCCTTAATCAAGACTTGGTAAAGAATATTGAAGAAGTTGAGATCCTGAATGAGGTCGTTGATATGTTAAAATCCAGCCCTGGAAAGACAACGACTAAGTTACCTTGCCACAGGATCAAGTCATTGAAGAGGAGTTTTGGTCAACTCCAAATAAGAAAGGTAAATAAAAGAAAGTTGATGTGGGCAGGGATTCCAAACCTAGAAGACCCAACCAAAGATAGACTAGGAATAGGGAGACAACAAAAGAGATTTTCATAGGTAAACAAAGGACATTGGAAGTGTCCTCATGGAAATGTTCTAAATTAAAGTCCTATCTTGGAATGTGAGAGGGATAAATAGCCCCCACAAATAAATGGCTCTAAAGAATCATGTGATGGAACACAAGATATATGTTTTACTTCTACAAGAAATTAAAATGAATTTTTTTTTTTTTTTGAACAAATAGCTAAGTACATTTGGCTGAATGCTCATTTCTCCTGTAGTGATGTAGATTGGGCTTTGGGTGGGATTTCTATGATGTGGAACCCTAATAGGTTAATTGGATCTAAAATCTTCCAAAGTAGGAGCAGTGTGGGAATCCAATTCTCTCACTCTAGTGGTACTTGGTTCTTGATCAACATCTATGCCCCCAATTTGAGGAATGCAAGGAAAGCCCTTTGGAAAGATTTCACTGATTGATAAAAAATAATGGGGGAGCCCACTAGTTATTGGCTGGAGACTTCAACTCTTTGTTGTACCCTTTAGAGAAGAGTGGAGGTCTGACTGACTATTCTAACAACATGACTGACCTTTTTGATTTATTAAGTAATATTGATCTAGTGGACATTGACTTACATGGGCAGGCCTTTACCTGGACCAATAGGTGATTGGGGGATGGCCTTATCTAGGTTTGAATTGATTGATGCCTTTTCTCTGCCAATTGGATGACCTTACTTAATTCCAATCTATTGGATTTACCTTGGACTATTTTAGATAATAATCCCCTACTACTAGTCATTAATGAAAACTCTACTATGGGTCCATTTCCTTTCTATTTCGAGATCATGTGGAATACCTACCTAGATTTGAAGAACAAAATTATTGCTCGGTGGAACATCCTCGTACATGGCTCCCCCATGTTTAGGGTATTCTATAAACTTAAGTATATCAAGAACATGGTTAAGGGTTGGAATAAGATGGTTTTTGTTGATGTCTTCCATCAAAAAAGGGTGTTAGTCGATAATCTTGGGTTGACACAAAGGAGAATGGAGGAGGGTGACATCAGTTTACAGAATTGTGAACAAGAAAGAGATGAATGCATGGAATGGGAGAAGATCATGAAAAAAGAGGATATTTTTTGGAAGCAAAAATCTAGAGTCCAATGGCTTATGGAGGGTGATCGAAACACCTATTTATTTCACATTTTAGCCCTCAAGCATAGGAAAAGAAATCAGATAAAAAAGTTGAGAAATGAGTTGGGTTAGGGTGTCACTACCCTTACCCAAATTGGTCTATTGGTTATTGGTTACTTCCAACAGGATTTATCGGCTCCTACTGTGGCTCCTAACTCTGCTTTGGATGACTTGTTGTTGGACCCCCTTCTTGTCCCTCTCTCCTAGGAATACAATGATAATATTCTGGGTGTTGTTACTCCTGAGGAAGTTAGGGCTGTTGTATTCAATATGGGTGCCTACAAGGCTTTGGGACCTGATGGATATCCCCCATATTTTTTCTAAGTTTTTTGGGACATAGTTGGTGAGGACTTAGTTCTAGTGGCTAAGGATTTTTTCAATTATGGAAAACTACTCAAACAGTTGAATCACACCTTCCTTGCCCTTGTTCCCAAAGTTGAGGACCTGCAGAACATGGCTGAATTTTTCCCTATTAGTCTATGTAATACCATTTATAAGATTTTCTCCAAAATCCTGGTGAACTTCTTGAAACCCCTTTTGGAAAAAATGATAAGTCCTAACCAAAAGGGATTTGTGATCTCGAGGAACCACATCTTGGATGCTACCATTACCACTCACTAAATATTGCACTCTATAGACCACTAAAACAATGCTAGAATGGATTTTAAGCTTGACATTTCTAAAGCATATGATAAAGTCCTTTGGAGCTTTCTCCCTAAAGTTTTGGCTAAGATGGGATTCAATTAGAGGGTGATTAATCTCATTTTGGAGTGCGTTACTACTGTGAAATATTTTTTTTTGGTCAATGGGGACCCTCATGAACTCTTTAATGTTGGGAGGGGCATAAGACAGGGGGATCCTCTATCCCCTTACTTGTTCATAATGGTCATGAATGTGTTGAGTAGGAATGTTGCTAAAATATTGTCATAGGGTTCTATTAAAGGTGTCAAACCTACCACTACTCTGGAACCTACTGTCATACAACAATTCATGGATGATACCATCTTGTTTGGGAAGGCCTTGATTGTGGAAGCAAGGGAATGGAAAAAGTTCCTAAACAACTATGCGACTTGCTTTGGCCAATGCATAAACTACAACAAGAGTATGATTTATTTCTTTAACAACACTCCTATTTTGCAGGATAAGGTGACTATTGTTCTGGGTTGTGTTGGTGCCTCCCTGCCTTCAGTGTAATTGGGGCTTCCCCTTACTATCAAGGAAGTTTCTCCCACCTTATGGAATACTATCCTTGCAAGGATCTAAAGGAAACTGGCTGAGTGGAAGGGCTCATTGCTCAGTCATGTTGGTAAGTTGCAACTCCTTATTTTTTCCCTTCAAGGGATTTTAATTTATTTCCTCTCTATATTCAAAATCCCTAGATACATAGTGAAAAAAATTGAAAAAATCCAAAGGAACTTCCTTTGGTTTGGCACAAAGGAAAAAAAGTTGGCTCTGATTAGTTGGGACAAGGTGTTCCTTCCTAAATCTGGTGGACTTGGTATAAGGAAAGTCCAACCAACCAACAAATCCTTGCTTGCTAAGGTTGGTTGGGATCAGTTAAGGAACAAAAAGGACTAGTGTAGGATTATGAATGCTAAGTATATCAACAACTGCCCCCTAATTAGTTGTCTCTCATTGGAGCACCCTAGTGGCTCTTTGGCTTGGAATAATATATGCAAATTGAAAAGGTTGTTGCACTTTGGGCTAAGATGGAAGCTTGGAAAATTAGGGATCCAATGGACCATTAATGGGGACTTAAATTTTTTTATAGAAGGATGGACTGGCCCCTTTCAAAATCCTCTCCTATTGAGATTTGGCAACAAAATCCTCCCATCATTTGCTAGTGTTAATGGAAAGAGAGTAACAATAGGATATTCAGAGATATGGAGAAAAGTTTGTTGGCATTGGTTTCATACTTATTTCTGAGAGTGTATCCATTTACTCTTGGAAATCCTTGGAAAAATCCCCCATGGAGTGGGAGATCAAGATGGAAAACTCATGGAACAAAAAGTTAGAGATTAACTCCTTTGATAACTCTAAACCTATGGCTATAAGTAATATGATTTGGAAACCCTAGGATATTGGTTGGAACAAGCTTAATTTTGATGGGGCATCAAAAGGGAACCCTGGTATGGCTAGTTGGTGGCATTATTGGGGATTGCAAGGGAAATTTTTTCATTGGGTATGTTGGTGGTATTGTTATACAATCCTCTATGATTGCGGAGGCATGAGCACTGCTCAAGGGCATCGAGATTGTTGTAACTCTAGGTATTAAAAATATGCATATAGAAGGTTACTCTATGACAGTGATTGACTCCAGTAATCATTGTCATTATCATGGTTGAATTATTAAAGATATCCTTTAGGACATAAATTTCTTGATTTCTAAATTAGAAAGGAAGAATCTGTCTCACATCTTTTTGGAGGGAAATCATGTGGTGGATGCTATGGCCAACCTTGGAACCTTGTGGAGTCTATCCAAATGCCGGAGAAGACTTGAGACTCTCCTAGTGAATATACACGGATTTATCCTTGCTGAATAAGAAAAAAGTAACTGTTAATGAAAGGGGCCAACTATGTTGATTTTGGCAGATAAATATGGCTCTATAACTTTAGGCCTTGGATGATGTGGAACAAGCATGATTACATGGAGAGGTTTGTACAAAGAGTTGGGCGGTGTTTTAAATTTATAATGATGTATGGTTGGGTTCTCTTTAGCTCATTTGAACAATCTTGTCAAATGTACCGTAACATTATTCACTTCTGGAATGTTTATTTGACAATGTTTATCTTCACATTGTTGGCTAATTATTGTTCACTCACATTTATCATAGGTCTATGCTTTGATGCATTGTACATAAGGAAATTTATTTATGTTCTCATAGCCTTTTTTTCTTGGAGTATGTGTTGGACCAAAGTTAGTTTTATACTTTCAGTTTATAATATCTCGATCAAATTTATCATGATTTTTGGCTTAAGTATTTTGTACTTAAGAAAGCCCCATTATGGCCCTGCGGTATTCAATTTCTTGCAAATGACCACCAGCTTGTGTGATCTGCCAGAGGCCCTGATTAGGAATTATCATCCCTAGTTTGGGAATGATGATATTAGGGTGGGTAAGTTCACCAGTTTCCATTTCAAAAAAATTCTAATTTTGTGGTTGTGGGGAAGCTAAACTAGATTCAGTGTGAAGAGATGGGAGGTGACAGAGTTAAGACGGAGCCTGACTCTTGTGAGGAATTTCGTAGGAACCCTATTGTATGGCATATCTACATTGAGGGTGGGTTTTCACTACTCATGGAGTGTCTCGTAGGACACGATGATAATTTTTTGGCTCAATTTGCTAGCTCCTAGAATGATAGGAGAGTTACAATTGAAGGAATTTCATTTGAAGTTAATGAAGATGTTATTGCAAGGCGATAGGTCTTTCTTGCAATTGTAAGAAACTTAAGAAGCACACCAAAGTCTAGGACTTGGAGAGCCTTAATGCCCTCTCCAAAGAGAATAAGAAGCCAGTAAGGAAGAACTTGGGGTTTGAAAGGGAGGCACTTCCTAAACCATGGGATCAAGTTTTTCTTTCTCTCATGAAGTATGTGACTCTTGAGGGAAGATTTAAGGTTTTTTACTTCTACAATTTATCATTACTCAATCACCTTAGGCAAAAAATGATCTTACTTGCTTTCCTTTTTTCTACTAACTTCCCTTGAAAGATTGGTAAAAGAAACCCTTGATGCTACTACCCAAAACCTAGACAAATCACCTCTGTTGCTTTTACACCAAGGCCTCATTCTTTGGCTCTACCATTTCCATTTGGCTCTATGTCCTCCTAAACCCATTATTTCTACCTATGTTGAAGAGCTAGATCCACCCGTCCACTCTATTGATAAACTCTCCCCTACTACTTCTACTAGACCCAAGAGGTAAACCCCCTTAGTGGAATGCAAACCCAAAAATTCCCCTCGACCAAAACTGTTGGAAATATGTGCCTCAAACTATATAGGCTAAAACCTCCATTAGAGCAAAGTCGGTATGACATCTATCATGTCTTGCCGACTAGCAGTTTGATTCATTATGTTTTGGACAGTTCGCTGTGACCTTGCAAATGTCTTGCCGAAAGGTTGCACTGTGGAGTCTATCGCTATGACATAGTGTATTCGTTATGACCTCATAGCGCTTGGGAGACCTCTAGCTAACAGGCCATTCAATCGTATTTCGGGGAGACTCTTGGCGACCATGGGCTTCGGGATAGCTAAGGGTTCTCACTAAGAAGTCTCAGCGAAAGCTAGTGTCTCACCGACAGGAATACTGTTGGTGTCTTCGTCGTAACATATGGCTCGGTGAGAAGTCCCAGCGAATGGAGAAAGTCATGCCGATAGGGAAACATCCATACATTCTTCAGAGTAACTCAAAGTGATCGGAGAAACCTCTTAGCGATGGTGAATGTCTTGCTGATAGCCGATGGCTATCGGGGTAACTCTTGGCGACAGATGAAGCTTTCGGGGTATGTCATAGAGCTCAGTGAGAAGTCTTAGCGAGAGCTACATGTCTCACCGACATTGTTTTATGTTGGAGTCTTTGGGGTAACATATGGAGATCAGTATGTTCTCTTAGCGAAGGGTAATGTCTTGGTGATGGGTGAACACTTCAGGGTAACCTTTATGTCTCGGAGAAACCTCTTGGCAATATCGGTATGTCTTGTCGACTATCTTTTGGAGCTCGATATGACTTGTGTCTTCGGTATACCTTTGGTGACTCGCTATGATCTCCTAGCGAATGTGATAGGTCTGGGCGACTGCTTGGTGACTCGGTGTAACTCATGGAGCTTGATAGAACGTCTTAACAATAACAGAGTCTCTTGGCGACATCGATATGAAGTCTATGTGGCATCGACGAGAAACTGTTAGTGTCTCACCGAGATGCCAATACATTGTGAATTCTGTTGACCGAGTAAGACCGTCCTATGTGGAGTCTCGTGGACGAATAGGAGGAGCCGAATGGGAACATTTGGAAGACAGTCAGTTGTGACAATTCTGTGAGGAAGTTCTACAGACAGAGTTCGACATGGATATACTCTGAGATTGCAAATGGTGATCAATTTTTGGATTATCTGTTGGATTGTTGGTTGAATCGACAGGTTGTTGAGTGATTGTATCAGTGGATGAATTTTGTGGTCTATAACGTGAAGATTCCTGTACAAGAATGTTAATGGTGAATGCTTCTGTATAATGACACCAGAAAGATAAGTCTGGAATTTTTATGTAATTTCATTACTGTAATACAAAGTGATTTCTCTTGGTGTGGTGGATTTTTCTCCCGTAAGGGTTTTCCCACATATATCTGGTGTTCATGTGTGATTGTCAAATACTCTGTTTCTATTGTTTGTTTCATAGTGCATCTTAATTGGACTGTAATTGTAAATTTTAAAGTGTATCTACATTCTTTCCTGAGGTATTGATGTTAGGAGAATTGTTTTCCACATCTAATTTTCCTTACAAGTGGTATCAGAGCCTGGCCAATTGTGTTATCCTTGTGGGTACGTTGGATTTTTTGAGTCAGTTCTGTTCAGTGGGAGTCTTGTAGAAAATTGTTATTTCTGATTACAGGTTAAGATGGCTAGTACATCTAGAAAGTTTGAAATAAAGAAGTTCAACGACAGTAACTTTGAGTTGTGGAAACTCAAGATGGAGGATCTTTTAGTTGATCGTGATCTTTGGATTGTTGTGGCTGGAGTGAAACCTATAGGCATGAAGCAAGAAGATTGGGACCTTGCAGATAGGAAATCTAAGGGGCATAAAGCTTGTTTGCCGACTCAATGCTTCTGAATGTGCATGAGGAGAAGACTGCCTCTTCCTTGTGGAAGAGACTGGTTTATTTATCAAGGGAAGTCCTTGGTGAATAAACTATTCCTGAGGAAGAAACTATACTCTTTGAGAATGCAAAGGAGGGTTGTAGCTAATCATTTGAACACATTTAATATGTTGCTTGCTCAATTCACATCTGTTGGTGTGAAGACTGAAGAAGAGGATCGTATGCTTCTATTGTTCTTTTCCAGACTCATGGGATCATTTGGTGATGGTGATTGGGAGCACAACACATCCAGTTTCAAGATGGAAGATGTTGTTGCATCTTTGTCGCCAAAAAGAGATGAGAAGGAAATCTTCTAGATAGTGAAGGAAGCTCTTGCTTTTCAGAGGAAGACCCGAAGGAGAAAGGAAAGAAGAAGGACAAGAAGTCCAAATCAAAATCAAGGGAGATCAAAGTCTCCCGAAAGAAGTCCAAGGTGAAGTGTTGGTAGACACCTAAATTTGGACACTTAATTTATCCAAATTTATCCTCTTTCATCTAAACATCCCTTTATCCGCATTACTTAAGTAATATCACTATTATTTAATTAATCTCTAAAACTCTTCTAATCCCTAAGGTATCTAGTTAAATAATTAAATACCTTTTTTCATCAAATGAATTAAATAAATATCACATTTATTTAATTCCTCATATGTCACATCCTCCATCATTTTTATCTATCCTAATCCATCTTCTAATCCCATCATTAGGGATGTGCACATGCCTAATCCTTGATTAGGATGTGTCACATCCTCCAACTTTTGCAAGTTGGCCTCTAATCTCTCTTAGCCACCTAACCCTCCTCTAATCCTTCATTAACTAGCCTAATCAACCTCTCGAGGAATTTTTAATTCCTTTTATCCTTCCAAGGAATATTAAATTCATTTTTCTCTTCCCCATGTGATCTTTGACTTGTCACATCAAGTCATATGTGAAATCTAACCCTCTTCTAATCTGTCATTAATTAGTCTAATCAAGTACTTGCACAACCTTAATCACTTAATCAAGTCAAACCTTTTAAATGCTTTACTTTTTGGACAAGGCATCTCCATTCCCCATGTGAATTTTTAATTCACATTTAATCCCCCAATGCATTTAAAGGAATTTTAAATTCCTTCTCTCATCCCCATGAGAATATTTGATGAATTTTTAATTCCCCACTTGTCCTCTCACCCACATGGGGACAAGTACCTCCTTTATGAGGAGATCTTGTCCCAATCCCAAGGTACTTTGTACTCCCTCCATGTCATGTCCTATCCCTCCACCTCATGTACACATCACCCCTTTTAGGCCATATCACTTGCCACATGTCAAGATATGAGGGCTTGTGAGTTCTCAACTCACATTAGCCCTACATCTTGATCTTGGTGGCTCAATCTTGACCATCCATTCCCCTAGGGATTTCCAAAATCTCTATAAATACTCCCTCTTTTCTCTCATTTAGGGGGGATCATGCATTGTAGCCAAACTCTTGCAAAATTTCTCTAGAATTCATACTTAGCCATTTTCATGCTTTCATCTATTTTCATCCATCATCACATGATCATCTAGCTTGCATATCTTACCATCCAAGGAGCATACACATCAAAGATCGAAGGGCCAACCAAAGGATTGATTTGACACAAGGTAAAAGGTTTCATTTTGTTGTTCTTACTTTGTGTTGATTCCAACTTAGGCTAATCTTGAGGTGTAGGTTGTTTTGGTGTTTATTTGCACTCTTTTGTTTGCTGCTCATTTTCTAACGCATATATTCGACCTATCACAGCTGGAACTGTGGGCAACCTGGTCATGTCCGAAGGGATTGTAAAGAGGAGAAAAAGAAGAAGGGCTCTTTCGATAAGGGTTCTTCTCATAGTGATGGTGATGTCTTCATTGTAGCCTTGGCTACATAGGCATCATATGATGTCTGGCTGATTGATTCTGGAGCATCGTTCCACATGACATATCATAGAGAGTGGTTCACAAAGTATGAAGAATACGATGGTGGAAAGGTGTACTTGGCGAGTGATTCAACTTTGGAGATTGTTAGCTATGGAAGAGTCAAGATACAATTCCCTGATGGCAGAGTAAATGGAATAAATAATGTTATGCACATACCAGGTCTGGCTCGAAATCTATTGTCTGTAAGTATGCTAAATGATATTGGTGTACAAGTTACATTCTTTGGAAATGGTTGCAAGATGACTAGAGGTTCAATGGTGCTGGCTAGAGGTACTCGAATTGGTACCCTGTACAAGTTGGATGCACAGGCTGTTCAATGTAACAGTGTCTCTAGAAAGTCACTGAAAGCTACTCGTGGAGGTAAAGAGGGAAATATCCTTAATTATGTAAACTCTATGGAAGTAAAACTTCCTGTAGAGAAGACTATGCTTTGGCATCATAGGTTAGGCCACATAGGATAAAAAGGTTTAAAAACCTTGAAGAATAAAAACCTGGTTAAGGGGCTTGAAGACTATAATCTTGAATTTGAATTCTGTGAACACTGTATATATGGAAAGCAACATCGTGTTTCATTTTATTCTAGTCCTCATAAATATTCTGGTTTGTTAGACTATATTCATTCGGATGTGTTTGGTCTAGTGAATGCTCCTTCTTTGTCTAAGTCAAGATACTATGTGTCGTTCATTGATGATTATTCAAGAAGAGCATTCATTTATTTTTTGAAAAGTAAATCAAAAGTGTTCAGTCGATTTAAGGAATTTAAGAACCTTGTTGAAAATCAGACTGGTAGAAAAATAAAATGCTTAAGGACTGATAATGGCGGTGAATTATGTTTTGATGAATTTGAAAGATACTGTAAAGACCATAGAATCAAAAGACATAAGAATACACCTTATACTCCACAGCAGAATGGAGTTGCTAAAAGGTTCAATAGGACAGTGATGGAGAGAGCACGAAGTATGCTCAGTAGTGCTGGCTTGGAGGAGACATTTTGGGCTAAGGTTGTATTTGCTGCATGTTATTTAATTAATCATTCTCTAAATTCTGCTCTTGTTGAGAAAACACCTTTGGAAGCATGGTCTAGTAAGAAGCCCTCTCTTAGACATGTACGTGTTTTTGGCTGTGAGGCATATGCTCATGTGTCGGATGTGAAAAGATCTAAATTGGAGAACAAGGTTGCCAAATGTATTTTTATTGGCTATAACGCTGTTATAAAAGGATCCAAGCTTTGGAATCCTGATACAGAGAAGGTTGTATACAACAGAAGTGTAATCTTTCATGAGCTGAAACCTTCCACTTTGGATCTATAGTCAGAGACAAAGTTAGATAAAAATAAGGATGTAGCATTAATTCCTCCTACACCAGAGAAAGAGGAATTGGAAATTCAAAATGTACATGAAACTGAGGAGAGCTCAAGCAGTTCTGAAAGTTCTGAAGAAGAAGAACCTTAGCCTCAACAAGTGAGGAGGTCAACCCGAGAAAGAAAACAACCAGATAGGTATGGGTTCTCTTTGATAGATTCTACTTGTGCCTATGCTTTGATTTCTAGTACTAATGAGCCTATAGGATGAAAGAAGCATTTAAAATGTTTGATTTAGATTCTTGGTTGGAAGCCATGGAAGAAGAGATGGCATCATTAGATAAGAATGAAACCTGGAGTTTGGTGCCCTTGCCTAGAGGCGAAAGGTTGTTGGCTACAAATGGGTATTTAAGAAAAATATTGGTCTAGATGGCAGTGTAGAAAAGGACAAGGAAAGACTGGTTGCAAAGGGTTATTCCCAGGTAGAGGGAATTGATTATGGGGAAATATTTTCTCCTGTAGCAAAGCTGACATCTATCATATTTCTATTGTCACTTGCAGCTGCGTATGACTTAGAGGTCGAACAGATGGATGTGAAGACAACATTTATTCATGGTGATCTTGAAGAAGAAATCTATATGTCTCAGCCTGAGCACTTTGTTGAGAAAGGTAAACAAAAGCTGGTATGCAAATTAAAGAAGTCTCTGTATGGGTTAAAGCAGTCACCTAGAATGTGGTACCAGAAATTTGATACTTTTGTATTGTCTTTGGGATTTGTAATCAAAATCTAATCATTGATATTATAAAGCTAAAGTGATCAAGTACTTGTTATTGCTCTTTATGTTGATGATATGTTGTTCATAGGAAATAGCAAGCTAATGATTTCTGATCTTAAGTCTCAGGTTCCTAAGTTCAAAAATGAAGGGATCTTGGTGCAACAAGGTATATTCTGGGGATGGAGATAACCAAGGACAGGAAGAATAGAAAGCTTTGGCCCAGTCAGAGTAAGTATGTCAGGACTGTTCTTGAGAGATTTTGTATGAATAATTGCAAATAGCTAGTGGTTCCAGTCATGCAGGGAACGAAGCTATCTATTGAGGACTATCCAAAATCTCCTACTGAGATGGAGGACATGACCAGTGTACCCTATGCTAGTGCAGTAGGGCAGTATTATGTATGTAATGGTCTGTACAAGCCCAGACATTGCCCAAGCAAAGGGAGTACTTAGTCGATTTATGGCTAATCCAGGAAGAACGCATTGGGATGTTGTGAAGAGAGTGTTTAGATATTTAAAGGGTACTTCAGATTTTGCTTTGTGTTACCATGGGAATTCGGTTGAGTCACAGAGGACTCTTAGCATTTGCGGTTATGTAGATTCTGATTAAGTGGGGACATTGACAGCAGGAGGTCCACCAGTGGATACATTTTCATGTTGAATGGTGGTGTAGTGAGTTGGATGAGCAAGCGCAAGCTGTAGTCACTTTGTCCACTACGAGGCTAAATACATGGCAGCTACTCATGCTTGTAAATAAGTTGTATGGTTAAAACATTTGTGTTCTAACATTGGTTTTGATGTAGGGGAAATAACAATTTTATGTGACAGTCAGAGTGCAATTTTTCTGGCAAAGAACCCTACTTTCCATGCTAGGATGAAACATATTGATGTACAGTACCACTTTGTACGAGATATGGTTGAGGATGGAAAGGTTAGTTTGGAAAAGGTTGATACTCTGGAGAATGTTGCAGAGATTCATTGAAGCTGAGAGCACGTAAGTTCGTGGAAGTTATGTTGGGGAGGTGCCTGTATGATCTTCGTCAAGTGGGAGATTGTTGGAAATATGTGCCTCAAACTATACAGGCTAAAACCTCCATTAGAGCAAAGTTAGTATGACATCTATCATGTCTGGCTGACTAGCAGTTTGATTCATTATGTTTAGGACAGGTCGCTGTGACCTTGCAAATGTCTTGCCGAAAGGTTACTCTGTGGAGTCTATCGCTATGACATAGTGTATTCGTTATGACCTCATAGTGCTTGGGAGACCTCTGGCCGACAGGCCATTCAATCGTATTTCGGGGAGACTCTTGGCGACCATGGGCTTCGGGATAGCTAAGGGTTCTTGCTAATAAGTCTCAACGAAAGCTAGTGTCTCACCGACAGGAATACTGCTAGTGTCTTCGCCGTAACATATGGCTCAGTGAGAAGTCCCAACAAATGAAGAAAGTCACGCCGATGGGGAAACATCCATACGTTCTTCAGAGTAACTCAAGGCGATCGAAGAAACCTCTTAGCAATGGTGAATGTCTTGCCGATAGCCGATGGCTATCAGGGTAACTCTTGGCGACAAATGAAGCTTTCGGGGTATGTCATAGAGCTCGGTGAGAAGTCTTAGTGAGAGCTACATGTCTCGCCGACATTGTTTTATGTTGGAGTCTTTGGGGTAACATATGGAGATCAGTATGTTCTCTTAGCGAAGGGTAATGTCTTGGCGATGGGTGAACACTTTGGGGTAACCTTTATGTCTTGGAGAAACCTCTTGGCAATATCGGTATGTCTTGTCGACTATCTTTTGGAGCTCGATATGATTTGTCTTCGGTATACCTTTGGTGACTCGCTATGATCTCCTAGCGAATGCGATAGGTCTGGGCGATTGCTTGGTGACTCAGTGTAACTCATGGAGCTCGATAGAACGTCTTAGCGATACCAAAGTCTCTTGGCGACATCGATATGAAGTCTATGTGGCATCAACGAAACACTGTTAGTGTCTCACCGAGATGCCAATACATTGCGAATTTTGTTGACCGAGTAAGACCATCCTATGTGGAGTCTCGTGGACGAATAGGAGGAGCCGAATGGGAACAGATGGAAGACAGTCAGTTGCGATGGTTCTGTGAGGAAGTTCTATAGACATAGTTCGACATGGATATACTTTGATATTGCAGATGGTGATCGATTTTTGGATTATCAGTTGTATTGTTGGTTGAATCGATAGTTGTTGAGTGATTGTATCAGTGGATGAATTCTATGGTCTATAACGTGAAGATTCCTGTACAAGAATGTTAATGGTGAATGCTGCTATATAATGACACCAGAAAGATAAGTCTGGAATTTTTATGTAATTTCATTACTGTAATACAAAGTGATTTCTCTTGGTGTGGTAGGTTTTTCTCCCGTAAGGGTTTTCCCACATATATTTGGTGTTCATGTGTGATTGTCAAATACTCTGTTTCTATTGTTTGTTTCATAGTGCATCTTAATTGGACTGTAATTGTAAATTTTAAAGTGTATCTACATTCTTTCCTAAGGTATTGACGTTAGGAGAATTGTTTTCCGCATCTAATTTTCCTTACAAAAATCCCTTGCTAAAAAGAAGTGTGGTGCGGCTTTAGCTTAGTCTAAGGCATCTATTGGATTGTGTGAGCTTAAAAATGCAAGTTACAGATCCATATTACAAGTTTCAAACAAGGGTTTGGTGAGTTGTGACATTGCATTTGTTCATTCATCATTCCTTCACATTATTTCATTTCATTACAAGGTTTAATTACCAAAATGGGGTTTGACCAAGGCAAACCCCCATTCACCAACAAAATAACTTTTTTCCCTCTTGATGTGTGTTTGTAGATTTTAGGTGGAAGATCACTTAAAGAGTGAAATTGCAAAGTTGTCAAAGTTGCATTTGTTTTCATCATTCTTGCAATTTCATGGAAACTAACCTACAGGATTTATTTCTAGCTATCTGAATATGAAATTCGGGAATCTAGGAGTGTAGACACAAAAGAAGAGAACCCATAAACCATTTTTACAAAGCCCTAGCTAGGACCCATTCTCCATAGGGCGAATGAGTCCTCAATAAGCTTTGAAAAAGCACTTTTGGTGACTGGTACACATCACTTTCCCATTCTCAAATATATACTTTTTTTAATTTTTGGTTCCATCAGAATTGAGCTTAATCTTCTATATGCACTTTATAGATTGCAATTTGGAGTTGTTTTTCTATTTTTAATCTTTCTCCCCAAAGTGTTGTTTGGCCAAGACCCCTGTCCTTGCATAAAAAGGGAAATTTGTAGATTCACACTTTGACATGACTCACCTTTTGGTTGACAGTCATTTCATTGTTTTGATCTCATTTCCTAAATGAAATTAGAGAAATAGGTCCCTTCATCCCCTTTTACCAACATTTGGGGGGGGGGGTAAACCTCATTTTTCTATGCTTCAATTTGATATGAGGATTTTGATATAAAAATTTAAAGTGTTAGATGTGTTGTAGCCAATGTACTAATTATTTATAGCTAGTGAATTTCAATTAGTGACAATTTACAGTCACAATTCAAATGATAATTAGCTTTAATTTCATTCCTTTATCAATTTCCCATTGTCCATATGCCATTATATTTGGATTATCAATAATAATGATTGGATTATTAAATTACCATAACTAGAACATATTAATACAAAATAAATTTTTGAGCATATTATTTGTCTCTAATGCATAATGGATTTAATACAAGGAATTTATTCCATCATTTTGTAACTCTCGTTAAGTTATAACCATTATATTTCCATAATCCATGATAGCTAAATTAAAACCCAATTCTAATAAATATTGTGTGATAATTATAGTATGTACATTTTGGATCATACTCCATGATCCATTATTAAGAAGAGATAAATGTTTCATAAAGTGTGAAACATTGATACAAAATTTATTGCATAGTTTTTATTCCATAATCCATGATAGCTAAATTAAAAGGATTCTAATAAATATTGTATGATAATTATAGTATGTACATTTTGGTTCGTACTCCATGATCCATTATTAAGAAGAGATAAATTTTTCATAAAGTGTGAAACATTGATACTAAATTTATTGCATAGTTTTTACCAAAATATTGCTAATTCACATGCAACCTAATTCATTTCTTCTATCAACTATAATTTCCTAGTAAATTTCTTCTAGCTACTAATATAACACCTTGATCCTCTAACAATATCTAACATTGTGTGGATGTTTTTTTTGATAAAATAAGCTGCATTTACAGGGTGCAATACCCTTTACACAATGAGCCCAAAAGGACAAAAAGAGATGAAGTCCAAGCTACATTAAAAGACCAGTAACAAAAAAAACCAAAAGAAATAGGAACAAGAGACCGACAACAGAGGAAAAACCCATAGCCCAGGACACAAACCTACACATTACATCACAATCCCATACCACTTCTCAAAGAGAAGTTTAAGGACATTGTCACACACACAATTAGGCCCTCACCCTCATTTTTCTTCTCCACCTCTTCCTTGAGAACCTTCGAGAGTGTGATAGCAAACCTGTGAATGATCTTAACAAAAAAAAATTCCAATTTTTCCACCCATGCCTACAGCTTGTTGAATTCCTTTAACATGTCATTAGTCCTCTTAATAGTCTCTTCCTCCATAGCCATCAAGTTCGACGACTGGGTAGTGGAATATGCATTGATCATTTTGTTCATATCTAAGAAGTGGCTAGGTCCTTCAACAAATTCCTCCCTCTCCTCAATAGTGTCCTTATTGTACTCTTTGTCGCTAGTCTACTCCTCTTTGCCACCAATCTCCTCTAAGTTGTTGGATAACTCGTCCACTGACACCTTCTTGTTTTTTGCCAGCCTATGGGATCTCGTGACGCTAGTCTACTCCATCCCCATGTCCACAGTAGCGGCCACAAAAGTATCCCCTTTAGAATCATGGTCCCCAATGCTCATGGATTATGAAAATATAATGGTTATAACTTAACGAGAGTTACAAAATGATGGAATAAATTCCTTGTATTAAATCCATTATGCATTAGAGACAAATAGTATGCTCAAAATTGTATTTTGTATTAATATGTTCTAGTTGTGGAAATTTAATAATCCAATCATTATTATTGATAATCCAAATATAATGGCATATGGACAATGGGAAAGTGATAAAGGAATGAAATTAAAGCTAATTATTATTTGAATTGTGTCTGTAAATTGTCACTAATTGAAATTCACTAACTATAAATAATTATTACATTGGCTACAACACATCTAACACTTTAAATTTTTATATCAAAATCCTCATATCAAATTGAAACATAGAAAAATGAGGTTTATCGGCCCCACCCCCAAAAAAAAAAATGGTGGTAAAAGGGGATGAAGGGACCTATTTCTCTAATTTCATTTAGGAAATGAGATCCAAACAATGAAATGACTGTCAACCAAATGGTGAGTCAAGTCAAAGTGTGAATCTGCAAATTTCCCTTTTATGCAAGGACGGGGGTCTTGGCCGAACAACACTTTGGGGAGAAAGATTAAAAATAGAAAAACAGCTCCAAATTGCAATCTATAAAGTGCATATAGAAGATTAAGCTCAATTTTGATGGAACCAAAAATAAAAAATTATAGATCTGAGAATGGGAAAGTGATGTGTACCAGTCACCAAAAGTGTTTTTTCAAAGTTTACTGAGGACTCATTCGCCCTATGGCGAATGGGTCCTTGCTAGGGCTTTGCAAAAATGGTTTTTGGGTTCTCTTCTTTTGTAGGCTAGTTTCCATGAAATTGCAAGAATGATGACAACAAATGTAACTTTGAAAATTTTGCAATTTTTCTCTTTAAGAGATCTTCCACCTAAAATATGCAAACACACATTAAGAGGGAAAAATGTTTTTTTGTTGGTGAATGGGGGTTTTCCTTGGTCAAACCTCGTTTTGGTAATTAAACCTTGTAATGAAATGAAATAACATGAAGGAATGATGAATGAACAAATACAATGTCACAACTCACCAAACCCTTGTTTGAACCTTGGAATATGGATCTATAACTTGCATGAAATGACTTCAATGAATGTGGATCTTGATATTGAAACTTGATTTAAAACAATGCCTTTGAATTCTTGAAAGGATCTTGAACACTACATCAACATAATAGCTCAAATAACATGCATGATGCACGAAGACTTTGACATGATAATAGGATCTTGAATGGTACAATAATTCTTCAATAAATCTTCTCTTGAAAACCTTGAAATGCTCTCTTGAAAATACTCTTGATCTTATGAAAAATTGCTAGGTGAAACATAGTGAAATGACCTTATATTTATACATATATTAACATAAATTTCCGAAATTCAAATAACACAAGCCGACATGTGAATATACATTTGAAATCATTGAAATACCATCAAAAACATAATTTAAATTAGGGTCCTAGGTCACTTACCTAGGACACACATTCTCCAATGTTAAGTGTTATGTTATGGCATTAATGAATGTCAAGTTTTTCTCTTCGGAAATTGCATTTAATTAGGCTTGGATTTGAAGTAAAGGGGCCAATTAAGGCATAATTTACCTCAATTAATTAATAAATCCCCAGATAAGTGTGAAAGTGTAAAGGTACACCTTACAACACCACAAATAAGGCACAATTAAATCTATTTTAATTAAAAAGCCCTAAACTTAATGTGAATATATAAAATACATATTACAACACCAAATTAAGGCATAATTTAGTCCTTTTATTTATATTTATTTCCAAATTAAATGTGAAAAAGGGATACTTTTTCCTACATTACAAAAATAATTAAATTAAAAATATAAATCAAATGTATAATAGTACTAAAATTAAAAATATAGAAGAAATATACAAGTCAAGATAGATTTATCCCAAGACAACTATGATAAAATGAAAACTTCTACACTAATTTTCATTTTTAAGTACACAACACAACCTAACAATACATTGCACAAATTTGGGCACCTTAAAGATTATGTTAAATTTTCCTCAAAGATGATTTGATGCTAAGGAGAAAATCATTTAAAAACAAAATTATCAATTTATCAACTTTAAAAAAGAGGAAACAAAGAATTATATTATAAATAATATTTGACTTCAATTAAAAGGGATTAAATTTGATGGCTTATGATTATATTCATATATTTTTTGTTTGAAATATTATTAATGTTTATGAAAGATTGGAGAGATTTTGAAAAGACCATAAAAAATTAAGTAGATTTTGATGACAATGGTGGTGTCTTTCTTGATTGCACCATCGCCCAAGATTCAAATCCTCAAGGTATGACATAAGGGACGAGGTTAGGAGTGTGCTCTGAGTAACTTTGACAAAATCAATACCCCTCAATCCTTAATTCTCAACAAAAAAGATATCAACATAGAATTGCATTCTTATATCAAATAACACAATGAACATGTAGATGATATAAAATCCTCCACCAAATATATATTTTATTTTTGAAATGCAATATGATTTACCACTTAAAAAACAACTTTGACTTGACAACTTCCATACAAAAATTGCTTGACAAATTCAAGCCCTCAATGGGTTAGGTAAAAACAATCATTAGCTTAAACAATATACTATTTTTAAAACAGCCAGTGAAATTTATAAAATTGCTTTGACCAACTCAGCAATCTACATTTCCCTTGATGGTGGCCTGCAGAATATATAAGAAGAAGAAAAAAAAAACAAAAAAAACCCAGTTAGATATGTAGGCGCCTTACTAAAGTTATTGTTTCTTTTTCTTTTCTATTAAAGTTTTTGACTTTGACAATGGTGTTCCTCAAAGTAAACAGTCGCTGAGAATTTTTTTTTGCAGGATGGAGGCTGATGCACCTTTTGACACTTTCCCACCATCAACTTCTGCAGATATTCCATATTATATCTTTCAATTGGGTTTTCAATATTAAATCCACAGCTGGATTTAAACTTAAAAACTATAGTGCATGAACCCATTTCCAGTTCACTTAGATCGTCAAAGGAAATCCTTAGCATGATGGAGTTAGTTAGCTTGTCTGTGTCGACATCAGTAGGTTGCAGAGTTGAATACATAGCTGACATATTGATAACGTACTCGATTACATATGTAATTTATATCTTCCTATCAAACATTACGAAAATGATCATACATAGAATAAGTCAATTGCACCATTCCATATTTTCTCTCTGTAAACGACTTTTAGATAGCACTAGTATTTAAATTATACTATTGTTTGTGAACTAAGTCCGTTGTATTGTATATATGAAAATGACAAGTTATTGTTTCAATCCCTGCTTGACCATCAAAATTATATTATATAATTCAAATTAAATATTAGTATAATGTGATCACACCCTGAGCAATCTATATTGATAAAAAAAAAAAAATATGATAAACCATTCAGTTGACATGGTTATATTAGTAGGAGATGAAGAGGGATCCTGATCAAGCAAGTTTCCTCAAACAATTGGAAGGTCCTGGTCATGAACAATGTGCTCCCAACCCATGGGGTTGGAACCCTAATCTTTATCATCAAATTATTGAGAATAAGCACAACATGAGAGATGGAAAGGTCCAAGAAAGGAAATTTTACACTATTTAACTAGCTGTTATGTTCATGCCAAGAGGCAAAGGAATGTCCATGCAATGTAGGGGTCCACCTATAATGTTGAGAATGTGGAGAGCCCTAACAACCACAATGGTTTTGTTTGGAATTGTGATTGTGAGCTCCTTGATGCCCACATGGTGGAGAGGCATGCCCCCATGGAAAAGAAGCAACCCTAGTGGCAAGGGAAGAAAGCACACATGAGCAACTATATAGGTGGCAAGTTCACCCATTGTTCAATTAAACTCTATAGATGAAAAACCTCTAGGCCCACCTTACTACTCGGACCTAATCTACAACATAACATCATGATAAATACACTTAGGATACATAGAAAATTATTTATCAAGAGATGAACTAGCTTTAGTGTACACGAAAAATTCTATCTTCCCAAATTAAGATTAAAATCTTCACTCTAAAAGCATGTCATGTCTAGAATAGGTTGCAAGAATCTTGGGCTTAATCATCTAGAAGTATTAGGGGGAAATGGCTTAGAAGTCTTGAATCCAATGCCAAGTAGGATGGACCCAATGATAGAATTAGAAGATATGTTAAATAGTTTCCAAATGGATATAGAAAGGACAATGCACACTAGCACAACCAATTGATCTATTCTACATCCCATTGGGACCTCGGTGGAGAAGAAATTAGGTGAAGTGAGCTTGTAGGGTTCAAACAAATGGTTTGAAACCCATGTCTCTTGTAAGAGGTAGAAAACAAAAAATTCCACCTTGCTCTAAGCTTGGTCACTATAAACAAGTGAGGAGAAAGCCATGAGTAACCTCTGCAATGTTTGTAACTTCTAGGAGTATCTAAAAACTATTTCCAATCCTCACATCATAGTTTGATGTAGTAGATTTCCACCATGTGAACAATTTTAGGAAAGTTGAGTCCAAGATAGTATGATAAGACTCTAAATATTTATTTCCAATCTTGAATTAAGATTTTAAATCTAGCTAATAAATTCAAGTCCTAGTATTTATAAAGAAAATATTAAAAATAGTATGAATCCTATAATTGTAGAGCCTTAAGGCATAGAACCAAGGAAATTTAGCAAGGCATGGATCTTGACAAGTGATCACAGAGACCACCATAAGGAATTTTGGTTGATGGAGATCCCAATTTTTAAGATACTCTCATTCTAAATGAATCACATGGCTTGATAGTCTCCTAGGCACACTATATGTTCCTAGAAACAAATGCACCTTATATTGACATTGGCTCCTTCTTGATAAGAATGGTTTGGAAGCCCCAACCACAAAATGTTATATAGCCAAAGAGAGCACTAGAAGCTATACAATGCTAGAGAATGATTTTCTATGCTTCCTTTCCCTCTAATGCATGGATCATCCACTTGGCACACAAATAAAACCCATACCTATAAGTATTAATAAAGCCAAGTCCACTAAATTCCTACAAGAGGTGATAGAAATCCAAAGCAACTTAGTGAAATCATTTGTTATGCTATGTCAATATCTACAAGAAATCTTTGAGGATCCACACTTGATTTTGGTATCAGGATTTGAAAGGGGGTCAACATGACACATAGTAAGCATGGGTGCAATAAGCACTTAAAAAATATAGAAATTTTCATCAAGGGAAAAGGGTTTGGAAATCCAATAATGTAGCTTCTTTTTAATGTGGGAAATAATGGCTTGCCATGAGGTAGTATTGAAAGATTGGAAATAAAAAGTGATGTGAATAAAGGAAAAGGTTCCCCCACGATCAACCCATTTCTAGACATAATTTTCATGCCATATTAGTCTCTGGAGAAAATAATAATGATAACACTAATATTTTTCCATTGGAATTTAGAGTTAGAAGTAAGACAAAAGGTGTTAAGACACTGCAAAGTATTATTAACATTATTTGGTTCCTCAAAGAGAGTGAAGAATAAATCATTTATAAAATGGACATTAACAAGTTGGGAGGAAGAGTTAGGAAGATAAATACCCTTGAATCTTCATTGAGATATAATATTGGCTAATAGGTAGCTGAAACCTTATACAACTAAAATATTGTGTACTAGTGCCAAAGGGAAACCTTGCTTGATGGAGTAAAACATACCAAATGACCTAAGGATTAGTTATCATTGATAGTGAGGCAAGTAGAGACATATGTAAATAGAATTTGAATCAACTAGATAAAATTGGGACCAAAAAAAGTGCTTGGTGTATGGCCATAATGAAAGGTTATTCAACACATGATCATAAGATTTTCAAAATTTAAGATTTTTAAAGAGAGCCTACTACAAAGAGTGTGAAGCACATTCTAAAGCTTCCCAAACAACAATGATATTATAATGAATGCCAAAATATTTGATAAAGCATGTTTACTTTGGATATTTATGAGAAAAAGAATTAGATGATGAATGGAGAACATGTTATGATATTGTATGAAGTTGAAGATGAATAAAAGGTTGAAGGACATAAAACATAAGATAGAATGCAAATGAAGAAAAATTGCCTTACCTTTTACCCTTTCATCTCATGGATTGAATTGAAGTAAATCCACCCATTGCTACTTGATATGCTCCTTGATTTTAGAACTATTTGGTTGCTCTCCAATGCAACATAACCTTGGTATGGAAGAGAATTTGATAATGATTTCAACAACATAAGTTTGGAAAATGTGTGATGATCAAAAGGGATGGGAAGGCTCCAATTTATAGATTTTTAGGAGGATGGATGGAGGGTTAATATTTTCTTGTGAGATGAATGGTTGGGATTGAAGGATATAGTGAGGACTTAGCCTTGTGACAAGTGTCACAAAATGGAAGCATGTGAGTATGACATGTTGGCATGGCGAAGAGAGCAAGGAGTGCTCACACATGTGTGAGCACACAATGGGAAGAACAAGAAGATGACAAGTGGAAACAAAAGTGGTAAAGTGTAAGATGTGTAGGATTTGGAAGTGTGACAAGTAGGAAGAAATGGAAAGTGTAGGGTGGCTTCATGGGGAAGAGTATCTCACACATGTGTGAGCATCCAATAGAAGAGGAGGTCAAAAGATGACTTGGAGATAGAGAGTGATGACTTGGAGATAGAAAGTGACATGTGCATGCAAGTCTTTAAGAGGGCTCTTAGGACACATGTCACATGTCTACAAGTTTGGGAAAGTGGGGGGAATTAAAAATTGTAAGAAATGTTAATGAAGATTAGAATGTGGGTTAAGTTAATTAATCACAGATTTATTAACTTAATCAAGATTAGAGGACTTAGAGGAATATGGGCTAAGGTTAAATTAAAATGAATTATTTAATTAACCTTTAAAGAATAAAGTGTTTAATTAAATGCATCAGTGGAGGATAATTAATCAAATAAATAATTTGATTAATTAAGAATAATAATAATAATAATAATTAATTAAATTTCTAATTTAATTAACTATGGATCAAATGAGGCATTAATTAAATTTACTTTAATTAAATGCATCGATTGAGAAGAATTGATAAGAGGAATACAAATACTTAATTAAATTTATATTTAATTAATTATAGATTAAAGGTCAATTTAGGGTATCTACATTTTCCCCCTCTTTGATGTGGTATCGTGCCCTTAGGAAGTGATATCACATCAAAGATAGTAAATATATTCCCCAATTGAATGGTAAGACGATTATTGTGTAACAATCCCCCCTCAAGAGGACATTCTAGTTAAAGAGAACATGGGTACCCTCTTGAAATAGAGAATGGAAGGTGGATGGGTAGATGATTATGTGAGTGATCATTCAACAATATTACCCCAGTTATGCTTAAAGCCAAGATGGATTTATGGGGTATTGTTGATGTGGGAACAATATTTCCCTAACAACACAAAGATTGGGAAGGATGCATTTTGATTGTGAGAGCTAGGTGATTTAAGAATTTTGCAGAAAATTTGAGAAAAGATTGTGAGATTATGGTGAATGAATGAGGTAGGATTCATGATAGTTAATGATATTGGTAGGGGGATAATAATGAGATGGAAATGTGAATGGAGAAAGGGATTCTTTATGTTATCATTTTAGAATTACCTTGAAAAAATTATTTCGAGGTAATTACTCAAAAAATTAGGAGAAAAATAGTGGAGAAAGAAGAGGAGAGTAAATAAAAATGAATGGCGAAGGAATGAAGGAAAATATTGAGAAATGATCAAATGAAGAAGACAAGAAGTGGGGCCTCCATCATAAGAGAGTAAAGGTTATGGGGTAAAAAGGGGCCTATAAATAGGCTCAAAGGGTGAAAGAGAGGTCATTTTAACTCTCTCATTTGGTGAATTTGGAGCTTGGAGAGGAGGAAGAAGAAGACAAGATGGTGAATATACCTCACCATAATCATCATTTTGAGTCTGTGGGACAATATGGAGGATTGGTAGATGTGGGACTAGTGATGTGTGTAACTTGGAAAATTAACATTTGTCATAATGGAGATAAGGAATTAAAGCAAACAACCACAAATCTACGATCGTATACTCAAATATAAATCCAAATTATTCAAAGGAAAAAATGCAACATGGATGAAATCAGATTCAAACAATCAATACTTTTACCTTTAGTGTGTTGTCATGGATTACTTCCATTGTCCTTTACTTGATTTGCCCTCAAAATTTTGTATGCACAATTTGTAATAAACTTCAAGTGTGTGGTGGAATGATAGCAATGATGCAAAAACCAAAGTTTCATGGTTAGACATCAACATGATGTGAGGGTTACTTTTATAGAAATGCTTGATTCAAATGAATGATTCATATCAAGAGGTGCAAGGTCAAGATCAATGGTTGAGGATTGTTGAGAGGAATTGATTGCCTAGTTAATTGATTGTATCTGGGTGTAGGATTCCAATTAACTAGTTGCATGAAGAATTGATTGAAATGTTAACTAACACTAGCAATTAGTTAACTTAATTGATTAATTTGAAGACTCGAAGTGAGTGGGAGTAAATTGAATTGATTGAAGAGTCAACTAAAATTAATTATCATGTCGACAAGAAGAGAATGTTAGTTAAGTTTGAGGGAGTACTACCTGATATAATTAATTAATTATTGGAGGAATGTGTAAGGGAAGATTAATTAATAAATAAATTGTTTATTTATTAATGGATAATGTTGAGATGAAATAGGGAAATTAAATAATTAATTATAATTATTTAATCTAGAAGTGGGAAAATGGTCAATTAAATAATTAATGAAAATTATTTAATTTAAGAAGGGCATTGAATGTTAATTAAACAATCATTGTAACTATTTAATTAAAATAGAAGAATAAGTGTAATTAACGGCGTAATTAAATAAATAAGGTTTATTTAAATAATTAGGAAGATTAATAGTAATTAGGACATAATTAAATATCTAGGATTTATTTAATTAATCAGAAGGGTGAATTAAAATGAATTAATTAAATAATTCAAATTTAATTAATAGTAGAATATGGTATTTGATGATAATTAAATAATAAAGTATTATTTAATAATTAGGAGAAAATGGTGAAAATTAGTAAAAAGGTGTTACTAATAGACTAGGACAATTTTAGGTATCTATATTTTGCCCCTCTTTGATATAATGTGCTTTTATAGTGTTCTGTCAAAGAAAATACCAAATTCATGCTCAAGATTTTCCTCAATATGTCATGGTAATGGCGGGATAAGATGGTGCCCCCTTAGGAAAATTCTCAAACTTTTGAAATATTCCAAAAAATATGGGAAATTGTTCTGATGGGCTAATTTTATAGTGTTAATCATGCTGATAGTAAAATATTTTGATTTTAGGGCACTTGGCATGTCCGTTTTTTAGTTTGAATCTCAAATTTGATGTACCCAGTTATAAAGGGGGGGCCCTCTAAGGTCAAAAATATCTATAAATATGCCCTAGGTGGTCCAAAATAGTCATTTGTGCATTTTGTTTTTATTATTTTTAGAGATCTAGTGTGAGATTTTGTTGAGGATAAGTGGAGTTACGACACCAATTCTAGTCAGTTCAGATCGCAGATATTGAGTTTGGACCTTCCGACGGCCTGGGGATCAGGAAATGTGGTATGTGACCCTTCCTTGCTTCGATTTTTTTAATTTTTGGTATATTTTAGGGGTCAAAAATAATCAAATAGATGCAGTGTAGTTTCTGCACCGTAACTATAATCATGTTCTTTGCATCTGTCAATGGGTGCATCGCATGTGTTTGGTGTGCCGCAAGTGTTCTCCAGATTCACCATTGTTAAGCGCCTCATAATCATTTCATGCACCACAACTTGTATGGTGCACCGCATGTGTAGGATAAAAACGTACAATTGTTTTCTTGTGACAATATGCTTGTTAGTGCACCACAATTGTTTAGCCTGCTCTCAAATGAATGTACGTCACATTTGTTGGCTAGTGTGACACATCTAACTATGAATAAAATTTACTCAATTTCTTACAAAATTTTGATGTATAAAAGATCCAATAGGTTCTTTTAGGCATCTTGATTGATGTAATTTTCTCCTTGTGAACACAAGATAGATTTCCTCCCATTTATACCCACGAGAGTTGACCTTCATCCTTCAGATTATGAGATCACCTTGATGATTTAGAGAGGGATATCCTACATGCCATAGGATTATATCATGTTACATTCATGCTCGTGATTTAGGCTTACCGAGGACTGTTGACCACTTTAGTTGAGAGGTGGCATTTTGAGACTAGTTCCTTCCATCTATCGATTGGTGAGGCCACTGTTACACTGGAGGATGTGTGGCATATTCTTCGGCTTCCTATCCATGGGGAGCACATCATGTATGATCTTGATCATTGGCTAGCTTCCATTCAAAGATGCTTTGATATAGATGATGTAGCCCTCCTAGGTGTGGAGGATTATGAGATCTATTGGGACACACTGGCAGATAGATATGATCAGCTTATTGTTGTTATCTGCAGTGTTATTGGAGGTGTCATGATTATAGATCACCAAGGACATGGATTCCATGTTGGATGGAGTGAGATGCTTGTAGGTATGATGAAGTAGGCTACAATATATGCTTGAGGTCCTTGCATGCTTGTGATGTATTTCTAGTTGCATGATGTTTCCTATAGAGGCACTCAATTAATTAGGTGGGTCACCACTTTGCTCATGGTTTGGGTGTGGGAAAATATAGCCATATTCAGACTGCTAGTAGATGGAGACCTACCACTAGTGCTATTGTATGTATATATTTATGGAGGAGTAGTCACACAGACCCATGTCCGTGATGTGGAACATTGGTGACACACCATTGACTTTCTTGATTCTTTTATCTGAAGGTCATATTGACAGTGTGCTCCGTAGGAGGATGACGCGAAGCATTTTCCATACTGTAGGAAAATGAGATATTTGATTGGCCACATCGTGTAGAGACAACATATTATAGAGTGACAGTTGTCAAAGCTAGTTCTTAGGCGATTTGGAGAGAGACAAGATGAGTCTGTGGGAGTAGAAAATTTTGCATGATTGAATTTGGAGATATCTTAGTGGGGTCTGATGATTAGTGTATAGGTTGTGATATAGGACTTTGATCAGTTATAACCAGTATAATGGGGTGCCCATTGTAGAGGTGACATATGTAGGGATGAATTTGAAGTACCATGCATGGTGGCCCTAGCATAGGCCCACACCACTTATAGATCCAGATGCACCAGCTCCTGTAGAGAGGCTTGGAAGAGTTCCCTAGGGTAGGTTGCAAGGGAGAGGATGGGCTAGAGGAGATGGGATTGTGGATGGTGATGATGGAGGGGGTGGTGGAGGTAGATGTGGGGATGGTGGCAGAGAAGACAGAAGTAGGGGAGAAAGAGGTAGGGGAGATAGAGGTGAGGGTGGGCTTCCACCTTGGATTTTGAGACGGTTATCCCCCATCCATGAGGAGGGAGATCAAGAGTTTAGGGTAGAGTAGGAGATTAGGGTGGAGGAGGTATGGGTAGAGGAGGTCAGGGTGGAGGAGGTTGGGGTGGAGGAGGTTAGGCTGCCAGAGTATAGGGTGGAGGAGGTTGGGGTGGATGTATAAATAGGTGTTAATATGGATGTGGAGGAGGTGAGAGGAGAGGACAACATGGAAGTGGATGTGAAGGAGGTTTCTTGAGAGATAGTCATCAATGTTGAGGGGTGCAAGAATGTGCCTATTAGAGAGGCCATCCATGATATTATGGCGGACATGGAGGAGAGGGCATTGGATCCTTAGATGGTAGCAATGTAGGAATAGCTTCAAGTTGCATTGGCATAGATTCAAGAACTATAGGGACACATCTCTCAGTTAAATGTCAAGTGTGATATGGTTGTTATCAGAGAAAAGCAGGGCGAGCAATGGTTGATTGATTTTATTACTACGGTCAGTGGTTCTAGTGAAGATTTAGCCTAGATGCTATATCAGGCCAGCAAGGAGGCTCAGTATTACCGTGATTTATATGAGGGTGCAATGCAAGTTCTTGAGAGGGAACCTAGAATTACACAAAGTTGTAGTCAGGGTGGATCTCATTCCAAGAGATCACAGAGCAGCGGGGGAATTTCAAGACTGAGGAGGACTCCATATGATCAATCACCTCACCACTCTCACAGGAATCAACCACATCTATTGGGATCAGGTTGTAGAGAGGATGGGAAACTACCTTCTAGCCATTCACCTTCAGGGGAAATGGGTAGCACAGGCTAGGCTTGTTTTTGTATATGGAAATGTGTATTTTTTATTGAGCCTGTGAGCTCCACATTTTTTATAGTATCATGATTTTTGTACATGACACATTTTTGGATATATATATATATATATGAGATACATAATTTTTGGAGGAAATTACATGATGTGCTATATTCTATATGCATGTCTCTATGTGATGAATGCTTATGGATTTATGATGTTATGTTTATGCTCATGTATGGATGGATGTATGGATATTTAATATTTATGATCTACGATGTGACTTATGATGCTTCTATGATCTATATGCATGATGCCATTATATTTTTAGAATATGTAATACCGTATTTGATATGATTCTATATGGATGATGATTCTAAAATTTAATACAATGCTATCTATCTTTCTTGTATTGTCTTATGCAGTATGTATGACCTATATGCACATGAGAGATGATGTTCTAACATGATTATGGATGCAGGATGATGTAGCTCATACATTCTTTTTTGTGTGTTGTAGCACACCACTGAGATGAACATGATACCATCAGAAGAAATGTTAGTGTGAAGAAATAATTAGCAAGGAGTGAAGAATACTTAGATGGATTGTTCATTCAAACCAAGCTTGATGTAATGATCAATTTTATTTCAGATTTCAACAGTGCATGTTTTTGTCATCATAGAGCATTTTATTATGGGACGAGTGGATGTATGCACACCTAAGCATGAATTGCAAAGGAAACCTTTGTTTCCATTTTCCTAAAGATTATGATATATGGATAAGTGGATAGTGTACACCAATTTGAGACGAACCTTGGTTACATTTAGTATCCATTTGTCAAATATTAAGACATGTTAGACAAGGATTGCCCTTATTTAAATATTAGTGACAATAGAACCTTGTTGGAATATGTGAGGAAATAACCATATAGCAAGTTAATCCTACTGCAATAAAGTGTTAGCTGACCTTTGACTTGTATAGGATGTTTTGATTATGATAGAGGGAATCCCAATCACACAAAAGGACTTTAGTTTCCCTAGTCATGTTACCAAGACAAACCACAAACAAAATTTAAAGAAAAATATCATGATCCATCATCAATCCACTCATCACTTTGTGGATATCATCAGGTAGCTTAGGAATATGACATAAGATAAATTAGATAAGATAAGACTTAACTAGACTAAATGAGTCAACAACTATTTAGATCTTTTTGTCCACTGATAGGTGTTTGATACGTTTTCAAAAGATAGTATCTATTTTAAGGAGTGAGACATTTCATGTAAGAAATATGGTCTGGTTTAGATAATGAAACATCCTAGAAGATAATTTTTTTTGATAAGGTAGGTAACATTTGTAAATAATTGATCAGCCTAGTTGAGGACTAGTTTGGGAGTTTCGTTTGTTGTTTCATGATTTGTTAAGCTCAGTTCTGTGTAGGATATCTTGTTTGTGTCTAGCATGTTCATTCTCTACAAAGGATAGTTTTACTATAAATTTTTTATCATGATGATAATTTTATTGTGATGGACCCTAAGGGGACTAACCTATGCCTCGGGGGATCATCAGTGATGGCCTTGCCTACATGACACACGTAGAGACAACACATTTTGACTGACCATGACAAGTGATAGTTTATTCTATACTGTGAATTATGATGAAGATTTGATGACCAAGGACCCTAAGGGACTAACCTATGCCTCAGGGGATCATCAATTATTCTCCTTTCCCATGTACACATGCAGAGGCAACTTAGTTTGACACCATGGATTGACATTGTTTTTGACTTTTCTGACATTTTATGACTATTTTGAAGTTTTCAAAGGATATTTGAATTTTTTGATATGTTAAATGCTTCAATGTTTTTTATTTTGTGATAATGTCCTCAGATACCACACATAAGATCTTTATGAAACCGTAGGTCAAGAATTTCCCCTAGTCCAGAATAGGACTAGTTATTATGAAAGGGTGAATATGGTAAACAGCTGACATTGAATGTTTAATCAGTCTCAGGTCATGAGAAGGGTGAGAAAGCTTTTATTATGAAAGAGCTTGTGCTTGGTTTACAATGGGTGGAATTAGATAGAGTAGTGAGAGATGGTAGAGTGGTATCCCACTAAACATGGCACCCATTTGCCACGTTTTCACCATGGTACTTATCCAAAGCACCACTGAAGTAGTTTTCACTATAAGATGAATTATTTTTCTTTCTCTTTTTTTCCATTTTTTTTATGGGATCTTTAGAGATCATGTATAGTACCTCCAAAGGTGTATGTTTTTTTATCAAATTAGGTAATGGTTCACCCTCAAGAGAATTCAGTTGATATGCACTAGATCCATATGTTGTAGTGATGATATAGAGACCTAACCAATTAGGCTCAAATTTGCATGGTTTTTCTCTTTCCTATTAGAATTGGTTATGGTTGCCAAGATCTTGAGGCTAAATGGAAAGCACAAGAGAGATAATATGCATATGAAAATATGATTCAATTGATATGAAAGATGTAGGTTGAAACCCCTTGGTTATATAGTTAAGGTGAGATACAATATGCCATAAGATTATGACAAGTGTCTTAATCATATGACATGAGGCAACTAATCACACCTACCTAGGTCACATGTGTTACAAGCCAAAAGATAAGATAACAACTAATGACAACTAACACCTTCTAGAAAGATTCCTTCCTAGGAACTAAGTAAACTTAACATGTAAATAAGTCCCCTAGTAATGAATTAACCAGGTACAAGACTTTATTTACACCAACACACCCCTTAAGTGCAACTTAGGGAGTAGCGGATTATTATGCAAATGACACAAAGATGCAAGGATGGGTACTAGCTACTAGGCCATGTTAGGTACCCATGTACATATGCAAATGAAATCTCTCACAAATGGAGAAAAGGAGAAAATCTAGTGGAACAAAACTCCTCCCCAAAAGAGAGATAAAATACAAGAAATGAAATTCTCTCAATGAAGAATGAGAAGGCCAAAACCCCATGTGAGGAAAAAGAACCCACCATAAGAGAGAAGAAGAAGAGAGACAAGGCAACCCCCCCTCAATGTTGAGTCTCCTGCAATGATGGTAGAAGCTCAACATTGAATGTTGAAGATGATCCAATCTTGTCAAACAAAATTTATCCCCTTAGGAAGAAACAAAACCAAGAATGCATGCAGGATATCAGGAATATGGATGATGGATGATGTCTCTAAATCATGCTCAAGTGTCTCCATGTCGATGCTGAAAGTTGACATACTCCAAATAGGCATTCTAGGCCACACTGTAGAAGAGGACAATCCAAAATCTAATAGAGATGAATGTAGAACATGATCCAAAGACAAGGATATCTCCTATAAAGACAAAGAAGTCTCCTCCATTTGTTGCCCAAAATTATCCACAGTCATGTCAAACTGCAAAGAATTCAATCATGTAGAGATTGAATAAGATGGTCAAGGTGTTCCCTCGCAAAAAATGAAGAAGGATCTTCTCCATAAAAGAGAAGATGAATGTCATCAATGATGTCCCCCAAATCTGTAATATGAGACTCCACAAACAAGTCTAAAATACCTATCAAGAAGTCAACACAAGTAGCCAAATCTGAAAGATTATGTATGTCTTGCTGTACTAAATCACAAGGAACCAACACTGTGGAATCACAAGCATCATCAATTGCAACAATAGATGGAGGAGATAAATGCATGACTCAAGAACTAGATCTGATTTGAGTACTCCCAATTTCAAGAAGCCAAATGTCTCCTCTAAATCATGGTTCAAACTAGAAACGTGATCAACAGCCGAAGGAACAATGTCACCATTAGAAGAAAAATTTGATAAGGTATACAACCATGATGAATGATCAACCATTCTAGTAGCAATGATCTCTCTACCATCCAAGTATTGAATGATGACTGAATCAGGTGTGAACTCCATAGTTCTCCCATTTCCACCATGTGTAATCTGATATATGGAAAGAAGATTGCTTTTCAAATGAGGAACACACAAAACATCTTGAAAAAGTGTTGTCCCCAAAACTAATAGATCCCTTCCCACTTACACTCATGTATGCATTATTTCCCATCAAGATAGGAGACATAGTACAAGGCTGAAAATAAGAATATAGACTGCAAAGATGCCATATGATGAGATGCTCCTAAATCTAGAATCCATCTCCCTGATCCATGACTTGAAAGAGAAAAAAGAGCATGTCCTTTATATTCTAATGAAGATGCTTGACCTTTTTCCTTTTTAGACTATTTTGAAGAAGAAGGAAGAGGTGATTCAGACATTCTAGAAGGAAAATCAATGTGATTCTTTTTGAGAAGATGTTTCAACTCATCAATATCCTTCTTATAACAATAGTGTTCTTCATGTCCATAATTCTTGCAATATGAAAAAGTAGGCCTCTCCTTCTTAGATGATTCTCCTTTAGAGTAAGTGAATTTTGATTCTTTATGTGGCTTGTTCTTTTTGTTCTTTTTCTTCTTATCAAGATTCCCTAATTCTTTCTGTACCTTTGAATCACTATTCAACAATCTTGTGACTTGGAAGACTTGATTAGACCCATGTTCATTAACTTAGCTTCCTCTTAGATTAGGATATTTGCAAATTCAACAAACTTAGGATCAACATATGATGCTCCCATAGAGATTCGATGGGTATGAAAGCCAAAAACAAATACAGAATACTCAAGACCAAGCTTGGATAACATTCAAAATCAAATGCAAATCCTCTTTATCAATGTTGCATTCTTTCAACTATGTTCTTATTTACTTAACTTTGGAGATGTAGTCTTGGATGTGGTCAAAACATTTAGGATCAAGATTCATCAAATCATTATCAATCTGATATCCCCTAATCTTATATATTTTACCATGTACAATTTTTCAAAAGTCTCCTAAGCCTCTTTAGGTGTTTTGCATGATTCAATATGAAATTGTAAATCAAATGAGACTAATGAACATATGCATCCAAGTGTTTTCTCATGATTAATATCCCATCTTTCCAATTCTTTAGCATTAGTAGGTTGAGAAATGGTTTCCTTTAGATAGCCTATTAAAACTTTTCCCATGAGATAGTTCCATACTGATTTTCTCCATGTGACATAATTATGTGGAGTTAGGATTTCAATTTGACATTTCCCCATTACAAGAACACAAAACAAGCAAAATAATGCAACCAACTACTACAAGATTACCCCCCCCCAAAAAATTACTCAATCAAGAAACCCCCCAATAAATATATGATTTAGCACTTTATATTTAGTGTGTTTACAGTTGCTTGATGCCAAAAACAACAAGCTAGACTTGATCTTAGTTCTTACAGATGCTAAAATAGTCCACAAGCTCAACATAAAACTTTTACAACATATGAGATCAAACTAATTACACCACTCGAAAGTACACAAAAAAAATCACCAAAAAAATGTTACCTTAGGAGCAAGATATGAGCTCTTGAAGTTCCCAAAATGAGGACAAAGCATGAAAACTTATGAGAGTGCAATTTATAGAAAAAAAAGACACCAAAAACAAAATCTTATTGTACCACTATGAAGAGCATGAAAAATTAGCACAAATAAAAAAAAATTGCTTGAAAAAAGGAGTCAAAATGAGCAAGATATGAGGCTTTGAAGTTGAACTACCAAAATGAAAATGCAATCTATGAGGGGGGAATTTTTTTTTAGGATGTTGATGTCATTGCTGATGTGATGATGACATCAAAATTTCACTCAATTAAATTTGATAGTCTTTGGCCCATAAAAAAGGAATATGCCCTCCCCTTGACAGAATATTCTCCTAAATTGATCGGCGATGAATCTATTAGATGCTATCAGAATATTCTTAGCCAGTGCCAAAATCTCCAGAGAATCTCGTTGGAATCTTCAGAGGCCAAGAATATTCAAAAAAGGCTGATGGATTTCTCTTACTAGCCATATTTCTTTTTACCGCTACTAATTTAAAATGCCTGCTAACTTTTGAAAATGACCGCCAGTGATTAAATTTCTTTCACCAGATTTATCAAATCTCTTGCCAAATTTAAATAAAACTACCCATTTTTATAATGCCCGCCGGTTATGTATGTGGGGTCGTAGGGGCATAAGTGGCCTGTGGAGGAAAATGAGAGGGTGTTGAGTGGTTGTGAAGGTAGGTAGTACCTTGTCGCGAGTCATACAACTCCCTAAGCAAAAAAAAATTTCCTCACCAAACAACTTTCTCTGATTTGGATGAATTGATAGTTGATCTTAGGTTTTTTGGCCCTTTTGGACATAATGGTAGGGTCATATTTGACCCAAAATTCTCCAAAAATGCAGCTACCTTTTGGATCTAGCAACCACTCTTCAACTTGAAACCCTCATAGATTTTGGCCTCATATGTCTGATTTGGACTAAAAAAAGGAAAAAATGACTTTCTTGAACCTTTCAGACGTAATGGTGAGCTTAGATTTGAATCAGCAAGCTCCAATTTGATCCTGCAATACAGAGCCAAAAATGGAACCCCCTCAAATCTAGTATTTCTTTCAAGCTTTTTTGATTCTCCATATCATCATATGATGCAAGAGAAGAGCATACTCAACTATTCAAGATTTATCAACATCTCTCAAAAAATATCTATCTAATGGCACCCAACCTGCTATGATACCATGTTAGAATTGGCTATGGTTGCTAAGATCTTGAGGCCAAATGGAAAGCACAAGAGAGAGAATATACATATGAAAATATGATTCAATTGATATGAAAAATGTAGTAGAAACCCCTTGGTTATATAGCCAAGGTGAGATACAAGATGTCATAAGATTATGACAAGTGTCTTAATCATATGACATGAGACAACTAATCACAACTACCTAGGTCACATGTGTTACAAGTCAAAATATAAGATAACAACTAGTGACAACTAACACCTTCGATAAAGATTCCTTCCTAGGACCTAAGTAAACTTAACATGTAAATAAGTCCCGTAGAAATGAATTAACTAGGTATAAGACTTTATTCTTAGGGTTCTCTTTTAAGACTAGATCATCAATTTCGATGTTTTAGACCTTGAATCTATTGTTGTAATTGCATCTGAGGTGATTTTGATATTCCTACAAGTGGACCAATGTAGTTTGTCTTCTTTCGTCCAACAATTCTAGCTTATGTAACCTAGAGATTTGGTAATCTTCATAATTGATGAAATTTTGCATGGACACTCTCAAGGATGGGATCCTGACCTCAATCAAAAGGATAGCTTCAAAACTGAAGACAAGGGAACAAGGTGTAGCACTGATAGGAGTACGAATGCTTAATAAGCCCATAAGATTGGATTTAGCTATATGTTTCAGTCTCAGCCAATGTCATTGATAATCTTCTTCAAGATTTTCACAATGGTTTTGTTTGACGCCTCCATTTGATCATTACCCTAGGGATAATATGGAGTAGAAAAGTGATGATGGATGTGCTATTTTTCACATAATTCTTGAACTTCCTAGTTTTTAAAGGGATTCCCATTATCTGTGACTATGGATAATGGTACACCATACTAGTATATGATGTAGTTTAGTATGAATTTTTATATTTTTTTATTGGTGATATTCATCACTGAAATGGCTTTAATCCATTTAGTAAAATACTTAGTTGCGGTAATTATGAATTTTGGCCATTCAAAGATATATAGTGGATCTTTCTGATGAGGTTGAGTCCCCATTGAGAGAAAGGCCAAGGTGATGTAACCGAATGAAGTCCCTATTCCGACGTGTATAATAGATTGTTGTGGATCTAATATTGTCTACATTTCTTCATGAAGTGGTAGGAGTCACGTTCCAATGTTGGCTAGTAGTGTCATGTATGCATGAGCTTCTTTTCTAGGGTAGGACCACTAGAGTGAGCTTTGTATATACCTTCATGTACCTATTATAAAGTAATTTTCAATTCTTCCATGTCCGTACATCTAAGAAGGGTACTATGTAAACTATGATGATATATGGTATTGGTGATGATAACATATTTAGCAGCTTCTCGAGTGAAGGTTTTTCTTTGTTTATTCAAAAATTCAGGAGGGAGGATTTGATTGTGAAGGTACTCATATGTCTTTATACTAGGGGGAGTCAAGACCAACAATCTCACATGGGCTCAAATTTGAGGATGTCAAAAGTAAGGATCAAAAGCTATTCCACCAAGAACTCACATTGATGCACATTGTTTGGAATATCCAAGAGAGATCAAATGGTAGCCATTGCATCAACTTCCTTATTCTAAACCCTTAGAATCTATGTAAACTAGATGATGTCAAAGTACTCCTTAATACTTTCAACCATATTCTTGTATGGTACCAGTTTATTATCCTTTGTCTCATACTAGTCATTCACTTGTCAGACCACTAACTGTGAATCACCATAGACCTGCAAGTTTTTGATCTTCCATCTAATAGCTTCCCTTAGACTTGTTAGTAAGGCTTTGTATTTAGCAATGTTTTTTATGCATGGGAAGAAAAATTAGATATGACTTAGGGATAGTGTCTCCTTGTGGTGTGATAAACAAGACACTAGCTCTTGAACCATGATGTGTAAGATCTGTCAAAGTACATCTTCTACATTGTATATTTATCTAGCTTGAAGATTGCCTCATTAGGGAACTCTAATATGAGAGGTTGGAATGCATGTGTAGGGGCATCCACTAACTAATCAACAATGACTTTCCCTTTGATTTCTTTCCTTTCCACATATTCTATTTAAAACTAGCTAAGGAGAATCAACCATTTTTCTAACCTTCTTATTAGTGTTTCCTTACGAATAAAATACTTCAAAGGATCTATTTTGGAAATCAACTTAGTCTATAGATTTAACATGTACTGTCATAGTTTTGTGTTCCAAGACAATAGCAAGAAATGTCCACTCAATGGGAGTATAGTTGAGTTTGTATCCTACAAGGGTACGACTGATATAATATATTGCTCTTTCCTTCCCATCTTCATCATTTTGTGCGAAAAGAGCTCCTAGTGTAGATGATGTGGCTGATACATACAAGATGAGTGATTTCCCATCAATAGGTAGCATCAGTACTAGTGGCAACATTAGGTAGTCTTTGATCTATTGGAAAGCCTATTGATAAGAATCTGTAACATGCCTAATGATCTACCCATTTATTTTACTATGATTTACCCACAAGTGAATAATTTAATAAGCCAACACTTAGCAATAAAAAATTTCTTTTCCAACTCAAAAAAATATGCACATTTGAAACAACCTCATTCCAAACTTTCTCATTGCATTACAATGAAACATTATAAAAACCCAAGTAATGCTTTCATATTACATAATTTCATGATAACATTTCACATTTACAATTTCCATAGAGATGGATACATGAATACATAGCTTCTAAGAACTTACTAAAATAGAGATACAAATGGTCCAGATGTCCCAACATTGGTGCATACATTCTAGATGTCCCCATTCCTTGGTGCATACATTCTAGTTGTCTTTAATATTGATGCATACATTCTCAAATCTTGGCCACCAACTGCATGAGGAGAAGCATCACTCAAGCACTTTTTTCACCAACCACAAACTTACTGTAGTCCCTCGTACATCTACCAAATTGGTAAGATGGTCCTACCCTTCAATAAAGAGATTGGTTTTGTAACCTCGTAATCCTAGCCTTCTCTGAGCATGGTGTTTTGTCACTAGTAGAATTTGGCAAATAAATGACTATTGACTAAAATTTTTAGTCACATGACTAAAAATTTTAGTCACGTGACTAACACTAATAGTATTTGGAAAATAAATGACTAATTTTGTCATTTATAAGTGACTAATTTGGTCATCAGGTAAAATCACAACTAAATGACTACATATATGACTAAATTAATGACTAAGTAAATGACTATTACTCCTCTATTCTTTTTTCTTTCAAATTTGATCATAATCCATAGAGCTTAAGCCCCCCTCATGGGACTCCTACCTAAGTAGGCCATTTGGCCACCTACGTTGTTTGGTGCACCAAAAATACCTATTGCATGGAAGACATTGCTTCTCGGTGCAATCTTAAGGCCTTCACATATTTTATAAAAAAAAATTAACATTTACAATCTTTAACTTTTATTACTTATTATGTTAGGGAGCCCTAACTTCAACACATACTCTCTAACATATTAACATACATAATTTAAATGAACACATATATAAATAAAAAATAAATTGCCTAGGTATATATTGCTACCATTGCCACTTAGCATTGGCTAGGAGTGCATTCAATTTGAAGCGTCTATGAATGAATGTGAAACACATTACATTTGTTATTTTAGAAGAGTTACTTCTTGAAAATTCCAATTCATTTACCATTTCTTCAAACCATTTGCCACATATAAAGATATAGAATTGTATTATTCAACTACATATGCTATTAATACCACTCATTTCATTTACATATACTAAATTGAAACTATTAAATTATACTATGTACTAAAATCTAAAAATTATGACATTCCATAAATATTTTAAAAAAAATATTATTCATAGAAATTAACTAATAAAATTGTGTCCATATCAATGCAAGACGATTAATTGAATCTTGATAATGGTGTGTCCTAGACTATCATCCAGAGAAGGAAGAGAGGTCTTCCTAATATATATATGTTTCTAATAGACACATTTTTGGTGTGCAAATTGCTAGGTAAAGGCCTAGTGTGGTGTATGCAATTAATCCTTTGGTTATTTTTGGGTTTGTTATTGTTGTAAGGTGGTTGTAGTGGAGTGACTTGGTTGTAGTTGTAATGTTGTTTGGCTTTTGTTTCAAGTTGATGTTTGTTGTAAAGGATTTTAGGACCCCTTCGAACCTATTTTATCCATATAATTAAAAATAGTTTTTTTTCATATATATATTTTACTATTAAAAAGGGCTATGATTTACCACCACAATAGTCGTGACCACTATGGTGGTTGTGTTGCCACAACCCCACACACTAGTGACCATAATGGCTATGTAGCCACAATTGTACATGAGACTTTTAATCTTAAGTCATTTTAACACATTTTATTTTATAATTTATAAAAATATATGTATATAATATTTATTATGTTAACCATATAATATATTTATAATTTTATATATGTTTTAATATTTTCAATTGTATAATTATTTTATATATTTTTAAATATATAATTTTAAATTTCTATCATATGTAAATTTATTTTATTTGTTCTTTTATAAAATTAAAATATCATGCGAATTAAAATGAAAGCCATTTTTTCGGATGTTTTTCACAGTTTTTTGCTACTTTCCCCGCCACTATTGGTTTCCCACTCCTCCAGACTTCCTCATAGGTATTGACCTTTCACTTCTCCAATTTGGCGAGCTACAACCTGAAAATAAGGTTTTGACGAGGGTTTTAGAGTATGTATCATCAACATCTTCGACACCCTGACACAATTTGTGTAGAATTTTTAGGTAAGTCGCTTGCCATGGTTTCAGTGAATTTTAGTTTTTGGATTCTTTAGGTGTTTTTTGTGAGTGTTTTTTTACCAAATGACTTGAAGCGCTACTTGATTTTCCTAAAAATGCTTTAGCACATCATTTTCTGTAAAGCCAACACAAAGAGAGTAAAAAAATAGGAACAAGGAAGAATAATGCCCATAAATAGCTTTAGGAGGAAGGGTATGAGCACAGGAAAGAGTCTTGTTATTATTCATGGCTTAACAGGGAAGGAACCACCTATCACATGGACTAAAGAGTGATTTCTATGTATGGGAACATGGTGGCAGTTCTCTGAGTGAGTGATAAATAGGGTCAAACAAAGATCTATTTAATGTAACAAGCCAAGGACATGTTAATGAGAGATGGAGGCATATGTCTCATGTAATAGAATGACTTTTAAACCCTCCCAGGTCAACGGGTCATGGCCTATATTTAATTTTAAGCAATTTATCCCATTATTAGTTGGACAATCTTCTACCTTGTTCCCTTCACATTAGCAGTGCTTGCATTTGATATCATGACACCAAATTCCACATACAAAGCTTTTGCTTCATGAAGTATACTTTCAAAGATCAGTAAATGTTGTTACAAGTAGTCACTTCATTGGGAGAAACTATTCATATTTGTTGCAAGATGGTTATTTTCCCTAGATTCAAAACTATATTAAAAAATAAACATTGAAAATCAACAATATCCAACAATTTCCCCCTTATTTATACTAGTTGATCCTTTTTACCCAATCTTAGGGTTTAGTCTTGTAGTGTTGTGTGCCATATATGCTTAGATCTCAATAAATCTTTTCTGGTAGAGGAGAGAATAATCTCTTCTAATGTGCAAAGGTTTTTAGACTCTGTTTGATACCTCTACATCCAAATCCCATCTTTTCTTTTCTTGATTTTTCATGCAAAGCATCTGCTATAGTTGAAATTGTATCCTCATTTAGATATCCGGTATTCTTGTGACAGGATTTATTTAAGCTAATGATTAATCACGTGCCAGAATTTCTTCTTTGTTACAATTTAATTATAATCTAAATATAGGAAAATATTCTTCCAAAGTGGGCAAGTACTCATTGATGTAAAGCCTTGCCATACTCAATACCTATTCTTATTTACTCAGTGTGATTCCTTTCAAGCTATCAAAATTCTATTTTGTTGCTAACCTAGGAGTCTTGTAAGTATGGTTTTTACATCCAACACATGACAATGCTAGTGAAGCCTATTGTATGCTCTATTTGTTCCACTGTGACTAGAACTCAAATGGATTGGCCCCTCCCTAGACTAACATCAGGCTTAGTTGTAGTACAGGTTAGGCCTTTTGGGTAAGCTAACCCCGAGGATAGGTGAAGATTGGAACATCCCTTAATATTTGTTCTTTAAGATGCTGTGTTGATACACATGCAATATCTTAAGCTTAAAAATGTTTTGTGGAGTTAGTTCAAGGAATCAAGATACATTCAGATGAAATTTTTCTATCAAGCATGCTTACATTAGAAGGGTACTAGGATGGTTGAACCCCTGAAATTATTGTTGTTTTGAAACACAGCCCATGCAATTCCATTAAGCATGTGTTCAATAAGTTATTAAGTTAGGAAGTATTTTATGTGTTTGATATAATGGGATCAAGTTGGTGGCTACAAAGGGACTTGGCCCTTTTTATATTCATTAGTTTCAATGATCTACCACAATACATGTTGTGTCTAGAATCTATGTGTGTGGTTTACTTGTTCTAGTGGATAATTTATTTTGAAATTGTGTTTACTATCAGGAGTATAGATGATGAATTTTTGTTGTCATTTGCAGTGAGAGATCATTTACAGCTCAACTATCTGCTGAGATTAATTATGTCTTATTAATAATTAAAATTAAAATTAGATGGCAACATTACTTCTTCTATACCTTTTGCATGCTTTTCTGAGCTATTTGTTGAATTCCATCTCCCTTTTCTATTTTGAAAAATGAGTTCAATTTCATTTGGAATAGTGCATGTCCATGATGAATATATTAACTTCATTTATATATTGGTCAGCCCTATCCTCTTTGTTATTTTATTTTTTTCATAATAGGAATGATTTAAATATATCCAGAAATCGTGGAAACTACAGTTTGGGATCTTTTCACTATTATTATCTTTCACCAGCTATACAAAAGGGATTTTTTTTCCTGAGTTTGTTGGTGGGACTCAACCTTCACTTTATGGGGAAAGTTGATTGTAATAGATGTAACAGCATGCAATTATGTAGATACACCCTTGCAAGCTCTAATGTACAATCATTTATAGCGACTAATTCTTCATCATTTTAAATACTAAAAGTCCTTTTCCTATATCACATTTGTATTTTTGTCACCTAGCAAGATTTACTACCATTTGAACCGATTGTCTTTCTCACCAAACTGGACAACAAACACAAAGAGTGGAACAAATGATGTATTGTAAAACTCATCTTTTGTTGTTCAGAATTTGGAAAATGATCAGTTGGAGGGTAACCCAAAATCTCTCTCTGACGTGGACAGAAAATCACTTGCAGGTAGCAGCTTAACACCATGTTACTTTGTTTTCGCCCATCTTCTTTATTCACATAAAAGAATGAGCGGTTAGAGAATATGTTTGATGCATAACCCTATTAGCAAGGTGTGTTGTACACCTTGCATAGTAATATTTTAATATTATTGTAATGTTGTGTCCTCATGGAATAGGAAACTGGATTGGAGAATAATCTTGAGATTCCTCTTATAAGATTGATCCCACCACTTGGAATTTCATCTATGTTTTGTAAGTTCATCCATTTACTCTTGTAGTACGTTGAGTTACCCTAGCGAGTAAACAAAGAGGTGGATTGGAGAAAACAAATATTAGAATAGTATTTTCTGGATACTTATGAATTTGGCTGTATTCTTTGTAAAAAATGAGAAGACTCAATCCTTGCCCAAATTATTGTCCAACTTTATGTTGAGTGCCAAGTCTACTAATCTACTTGTTAAGTTCTTCTCGAGTCCAAGTTGTCGACTTTGGTTTGCAGGAATCAAATTGAGCACAATAAATATATTAAATGCATATAATTTTAAATACTTTTCTATTTATAATGTGCATTTCTATCACAATGGTGTTTTTCTATTTAGAATATGTTTATTGATGTTAATTTTGATATCTAATATGAGGATTTGTCACAAAATGAGTTTCTTTTATTGAAAATTAAAATATTTTTCCATGGTTTCCTTTGCCAAAATTTACAATTTTTTGCCAAGAATAAATCGTACTTAGTCTTTGGTTTCACTGAGTTACTATCAATTACAAGTCACACAAATTCTGACACAATGTCCTCATTGCAAGTAAACACAAACATTTATTTTTCTGGACTATTCCATCTCAATTCTGGACTTAAAGTAAGAAATTTGAACTGGCATAGGTCATAAACATGACCCTTCTAGAGGGGGGAAATTATGTTATAAACTCTATAGCTTTTATTATGGTAGAGAACTCTTGCTTGTGAAGGTCTAGTACAATCTCGTGTGGAGTTTGAATCATAATGGTATGTGTGGATTTTCTTCTTTCATATTGAGTTTTTCTTTAACCTTAAGCATCTCTATTTCATGGAATTTTATCCACAGACAATTGAATATTTGCTCATAAATCTCTCTTATACACTTGAAAGAAGGGTTGTGATTTTTTGTACTTTCAATGACTCTGTTTTCTCAGTCTCTCAGTGATTTCTTGCATGTATTGGTTACTGTCAACAAGAAGTCCCATGTGAACATCAGAACCTTGCCAAAAGACAGCAGTTCCAGTGTTTTTCCTTCCAAAACAGCAGTCGCGAATGAACCAACAAAGTCAACAAGAAGTCCAACATCCAAAAAATCTACTAAAGCATCCTTTGATGCTAATATTCCATGCAATTTAGTCAAGGCAATTATTAATAATAAAAGATGGACTGACGGTAGCATTTCATGGGCTACACTCCACCCAACTCTTGTGAAACTTGGAAAGGTAGAATTTTTCTTTTATTCTTTTGAAGCTAATGCATTGTGGCTTCGTTTCAGTTTAATGATGCAGTATGCAAAAGTTCCTTGATGTAGAGTGGTTGAAAGATAATAAATTTAATTTTTAGAATTCTCTCAGACTTCGAGATGGAGCGCTTGTGGCTATAGTGGAGGCTCTACAAGAATCCTTAGCAACAGAGAGTGTGATCCAATGTTTGAGGTATCTACTTTTGCAGTGTAGAAGTGATGCAATATGATGTTCTAGTTTTCTACGGCATTAGCTATGCATTGTTTTATTACTTGATTCAATTATATATTCTACCCACTTAGCTAACTTCCTTTCCATCTCCCAAGCATCCATGCCTGTGTTGTTTGCTTACTAGAAACTCCTACAATATAACTTCTCTAACTGAATAAATGGAATACATGTTAATAGGTCATTTTGAACTATCCAGTGTAAACCACTAAAAGGGAAAATGACATAACCCAGTTTACAATTTTAACTAAAAATCAATGCTTCCAACATTTACTATATTAATTGTTAACATGTTTTATGAGTACTTGAGAAGTAAGGAAAACCACCATTGCTGAGAAGAAATCATAATTGGATGTTGGATACATTCTATGTATCACTCACATGTTTTATGAGTACTTGAGAAGTAAGGAAAACCACCATTGCTGAGAAGAAATCATAATTGGATGTTGGATACATTCTATGTATCATGAGTAACAAAGTTTCTTATCAAAAGTTTCAATTTTCGAACTCAAGGATTGTTGAGGTCAATTAATATTAGACTTTATATTTATAAAGCATAATATAGATAATAGTTTTGATTTCTTACAAGGTTTACATATACCTGCATGATTCTCTAGTTATAATATTTAATCCATCCATAGGTATAGCTTAGACATCAGAATACTGAACAGTAAACATATTTACTCATTTTTTCATATGGCAGTGTTTTCTTATATTTCATAGATTTACATGTACTTTTTTGAATCCTTGAAAATTTAGCATTCTATCAATCAAGTTGTTTGTTTCCTTGATTTCTTTCAAACTGTAGTTCCTTTTCTAGTTATTTGCTAAGTGTTGAACAAAGATTGTGACTAACACTAAGGTGGTTGGGTTGTGAGTCCATTGCTATAATAACAAAATTAAATCCAGTTTTTCTATAAATATTAATGTAAACTTTGCTGATGAAATATAAAGATATGGTCTTGAGTTAGTGTCATTGTGAGGAGGTGGAGCCCAAGCTGCTATGAAGTTCAATGTGGTGAAGGGGATCAAATGAAATGGAAACCATCTAGAAGGTCAAAGTCAACTCCTCAAGTGACGAGAACAATACCTGGAGCTGGGAGATTGAGATCAGCTTATTGTCCTAGGAACTACCCCAGTGCCTGCAAGAAGCCTGTGGAGAGAATCTAGTAACACCTCTTGAGTGTTGAGCTTGTAGAGGTGGTTGAGCTCAATAGCTACTTTGTCTGCCTGGTTACAAATTCACATGAATAGAATACAACTTAAAATCTCTATTGACCAAGGAAAATCTTTATTCTTTTTTTTTTTTTCATATTGAAATTATTTTAAAATAACACATTTTTATGTATCTTATATCAAATCTAAAACAACTGTTCTGATAATATGCCAACTTTAACTATGCGTGCAGGCTAGTGGGTTGAGTCTCTAAAAAAAGAAACTTCCAAGAGATAAGCACAAGATTTATAAGGCCTGAAAAGAGATAAAATACAGTGCAAGCAACTTTGCTATAAGGAAACACTAATAGATATGCTTTAATAATTCAGGGCTGTTGTGGGTTGAGTGTTTGGGGAGTAGGTGTTAAAGATATTAAATACTTCATTTGTAAAATAATATTTGGTAAATTGGGCACCAGAAAAAATGCATTTTTTGGGTTTAGATGGATCTTCCCAAATGTGCTTTGGAAAAATATGAACAAAAATTCCAGCATGTATCGAGCTGATCTGTAACTGCAAAAGTTGGAAAAAGACAGTGATAACTGATAAGCCTTGTCAGTTTTTTGGTGTTGGAAGAGAGTATCACAATTCTATTTTTAACATCTCCAACAATAGTTGGGACCAAAGACTTCTAGTTTGCGCAAGAGTTTTTCTGACAAGAGGTTTGGAATCTCTTTACAAGTATTAAATCATATGGAGTTGGAAATGAGCTAGGGCTTATAACACAAATTTTTGTTCTGGTATGTTAAGGAAATGATCTCCAAATTTTCTTGCCTTCATGATGAATAAATACAAAGTGCTAATCCATGAAACTGCTGCCAAAGGTAGGTCATTATAAAAGGCCACCAAAGAGAATCAATATTTAATATTAGTAATAATTCTATGTGAAATTTATCTCCAACCTACCAAATTCAAAGTTCTAATGCTTTCTTTTCTTTTCGAATTTCTTTGGCCACACCAATGCCTTGCATTTTGATAGAAAGAAGGGCTCAAACAAGTGAGCAGAGTGTCAATCTTTGTTAGTATTTTTTTGCCATAGGGTGTATCAAATTCATCATGATGTTTGAGACAAATTTCTCATGCTTCAAAGTCCTCAACCTCCATCCCAGAAATTGAAGTCTCCTTCCAAGAATGTTGGGGTACGTGGTCTTCTAGCTCAGCTTGTTTAATCTCCCCTGCCATCATTCCTCAACTACTTCAACTATCACATTTATTCCTTCTATCTTCTACTATCCTCTTTGATGTATCTAGATGATTCTAGTGTGTGCGTATTCGAGAAGCTTCTCCCGTCACTTTAAGATGAACTCTGTTTTGTAAGAGAATAAGGGCAAGTTACTCTATTTCAGAAAAATGGCATGAATGTATCAATGAAAGAGCACTGGCAACTCTGGCATTATTAAAAAATCTGTTCAATACAAAACATTGTTCTATTTTTATATTCTTGGCTGTATGTTGTATATTGTGTTTCATTCCTCTCTGTTCTGTAGAAATTTTGCATTATGTTTGACTCTGTATTTTCCAGCAAGTGGTATCAGAGCTAATGGTAGGATCTTGGAGAGGCAGTTAAATACTAAGCGATTGTTCTACAATTGTCAGTTGTGTTGATCTTGCTGCTCAAGAAAGGATCGTGTTGGCTGGGAGCTGCTTGAAGTCAAAGAATCACTGGTGAAGTAGAACAGATTGCTTGTTGCCACCGTTGAGGAGGTTGATACTGATCGTGGACACAGCATAAAGCCACAGTTGAGAAAGCAGTACGCAAAAGAGATCAATGTAAATTTATCAGCTGCTAGTTTGTGGTGGATCGCTATTTTCTATTTGTTTGCAGGATATGTTTCAAACTCCTGCACTGCAAAATTGAAGGCTATTAAAGTTGCATAAAAGAAATGTTGGTCTTGTCATTTTTTAGTCGCCAAGTGTTCATTCATCCCATTTGTCCAAGATTGCTAGTGTTTGTCGTTGTAGTGCAAGTAAGAAGGTTGCTAGATCGCTCTTGAGTCATCACTGCTGTAGAAAGGTGAGATAATAGACACTATGGCCAAGCCAAAAATGAAAAGGACTCGTTGTTTGAAGTGTGTTAAGGAGAAAGATACAATCGCAGTTGTTAAAGGACTGATTAGTGCAGTTGCAAGGAAATCGAGCAAGTTGGAGAAAAGAAAGAACAGAGCCAGTCGCAGAACAGGGGAAAACAAAGACTGTAGAAGATTAAAGGCACACGAATAATCAAGTAAGGTAAAGTTGAAATTGTCTATTATAGATGGGCAAAGTAGGCAAAAGAATTAAACAGGAGAACGAAAATTTAGTGGTTGAAAATAATTTCTTGGAAGAAGAATTAATAAGACTTAAAGATGAATTAGACAGTGTTAAAAAGGATAATAGATGTTATTTTGAAAAAATTAAAGAGATGCAAAAAGAGAAGTGTAAACTATTAGAAGAAAATTATGACATTGAGAAAGAATTAGGCAAAGTAAAAGTTAAAAATGAAGAGCTAGAAGAAAAGCTGAAATCATTCGATGAGATTAAGAAAAGAAATGAGGAATTTGAACAAAGAGTAAAGTTGTTTGATGAAATTAAGAAAAACAATGAAGACTTGGAAGAAAAGTCAAAGAGATTGGAAGAAGCAAATAACTTGCAGTTGAAGAAAATCATAAAATTAAAAGAAGAGAATGATAAATTAGTAGCATGCAATGAATGTGTGAAGTCAAATCCTTTAGTGTTTGACATTTCATGTGATATGAATGATTTATGTTTTGATCAACCAATTGATAAGTGTGTTTCTGCTGAAGTTGTTTGTGATGAAGATAAAGATGAGTCTGAAAATTGTGATGGCAATGTATTTGATTTTGCAAATATTGCTAGTTGTTTTGATGATAATGTTGGTTTCAAAATCATGAAAAGAATGGGTTATAAAGGTCAAGGATTGGGAAAATATAGTCAAGGAAGGAGAGATCCAATTAAGCCAATAATGAGGCCAAAGTATGAAGGTCTTGGATATATCACAGGTAAAGGAAATAATACAGGCTCAAGTAAATTTGTTCAAGAAACACAATGTATTCAATGTTCCTATTGTAGCAGGAAAGGGCATACAAAAGATAAATGTTGGGACTTACACCCTTGCAGTTTTTGTGGTTTGAAAAATCATTGTGAGAAGAAATGTTGGAATAATGCATCAAAGAAAGATTCTATGGAAGGTTGTATGAAAATGGATTGTGGATGGACTTATGGATCGAGTTGGAAAAAACTTACAGTTATGATAAAAAATTTGTTCTAGTATAAAAGTTCGCATGTAAAAGATAATGGAAATCATGGAAAGTTTGGCACAACAAATATTTTTGGCAAGGCATCTATAGATGGCAAGTTTGCAGGAAGTTCAAGATTGAAATTTTAAAAAAACAGAGGTTTGAGAGACTACCGTAGCAATTCTACAAAGACAAAGGCATTGTCAGGCATGAAGATCATCAAGAAGGAAAAGAAAAGGATTTGAAGAAGTCAGAAGACTTGGTTATGCACATCAGCAAGAGATAAAAGAAGACAACAGTCAATGGCAAATGAAGAGCAAAGGAATTGGAATAGTAGACATTTATGGCAGTGAAGATTAAGGGGGAGTGTTGGGGTACGTGGTCTTCCAGCTTAGCTTGTTTAATCTCCCCTGCCATCATTCCTCAACTACTTCAACTATCGCATTTATTCCTTCTATCTTCTACTATCCTCTTTGATGTATCTAGATTATTCTAGTGTGTGCGTATTCAAGAAGCTTCTCCCGTCACTTTAAGATGAACTATGTTTTGTAAGAGAATAAGGGAAAGTTACTCTGTTTCAAAAAAATGGCATGAATGTATGAATGAAAGAGCACTAGCAGCTCTGGCATTATTAAAAAATCTGTTCAATACAAAACATTGTTCTGTTTTTATATTATTGGCTGTATGTTGTATATTGTGTTTCATTCCTCTTTGTTCTGTAGAAATTGTGCATTATGTTTGACTCTGTATTTTCTAGCAAGCAAGGCTCTTGAAGAACAAGAAAGAGCAGTTACACTAGCTAGAATTGTAGATTTTACATCTATACATGTTTGATCTTATATTTCCCTGAAGAGGGTTCTTCAAAGAGACTTGAAAAGTTGGAATCGAAAAACTATGCACAATTGTATGGAGACACGATATATTGTGTATACCTATGAAAATATCAAAGTCTTTAATTAAACCTACTCAAGGTTGTATGTGAAGATGAGACTCTTGGGTTTTTGCCATCAATAGCTCTGTGAGGAATCTCCTACTCAATTCTAGGTCTAAGTTGGAGGATTTTTCCAACAACCAAGCTTGAGCTCATTCTTACCAATTGGTATAGGGCAAGAGGATTACAATAGGCTAAGGCCTTTAAATTGCGGAGGTGAAAATGTCTTCCTATTGGATTTCTCCCTGATCAACAAGGCCAATTGAGAAAACATTTCCAAAAAGGTGTTGCACCGCAGGGCTTGTGTTATATGTGTTTGTAGATGCAGATTATTTTGTATTTACATTTTATTTTTTAAATAAATATGCCTATTTTTGGCCTGTATTTTTAATCTTATCAATATTGAAAAAGTTGTTCTCATGGCAGTGGATTCCAGAATTGAGACACTATGCATCGTCTGTGTGTATCATTTTGGTGGGGACTAAATTAGGTGGGATGGGCTTATGCTTCCCTGTTTTCTATCTTGACTCAGATCCTTTTCTTTTTCATTGCTATTTTTTTCCTCTTTTTATCTTAAAGAATTTATGTTTTGAACAATTACAGATTTACGAGAAGACAAACAACTTTTTGCCCATCATCCTGGAGCAACCCCTATATCAACGGCTTAGGTGGGTTCTTGCTTCTAAGAATATATAAGTGCATAAAAATGCCTCATATGATTTTTTAATGTATTAAGATGACCATTAAGTACCAGAAAATTGGTCTTCAAAAATTTTTGTTTTCAGCAGCAATGCCTAATGAAACCATCCAAAAGTAAGCTTCTCGTAGTACTGTGGCCCCAGTTTCTTGTTCTATGAATAAATCAAATTTCACAAATTGGGTAGTGTTAGCACTTTTATGTTTTACATGTTAAAACTTGTTATCAAACCTATGCTTTAGTATCTTGATTATTATGTTCTATTCTTTTTTTTGAGTGAGAATTCTTTAATGGATTAATGTGATGATCTTGGGTATTGTTGTAGTGAGTCCAACTTGTTTCAGGATAAACTTCTTATAGGCCTTTGAAATCTTGTGGCTTTTGACATTTTTAGGAGATCAAAAGCCTCTTGATTATTTTTTGCATAGGTTATCCATGGGACTATCAGGTCAAATGTGATACATTCTAATATGTTTTGATATTTGATTCTTTTGTGAAACTACTAAAATTTATCATTTTCTAATTGGAGCCAAGCTTCACCATATAACCACATATTTCCATATTTAAATGCACTTGCAACTTCTAATTGGTTTTCTGTCTTTTCAAGATGAAGATTTGATGAAGCAGATTAGGGATGCTACGTATATTGAATGCAGCTCTAAAACACAACAGGTATGTTGATAGAAAGGAATTTTACAGGTATTTCAATTTATAGAAACAATTCAGAGTATGAGAATTGAATATTGCATAGAAACTTAATGTCATCATAGTTTTGACATATAGAAATAAGCCTATGATTTTTCTTTTTTCTCTTGTATAGCATTCTTCACATGTATGGAAAGTTGAACTTCCAGTTTAGATTAATTGGGGAAGGTCCACATTACTACTTAGCAATTCTTCTTTATAGGAAATTCAACTATCAGGCAAGGTTCTCTTTCAACATTGGGAAGGGCCAAGTCACTATTACATAATTTGATCCTCTGACATGATGTGGTAGTGGTAGCTTATAGATTCATGCAAATGAACATCATTACTGTGGTTGTTAGTAGAGGTTTTGGTTTTACATTCTTCTAAGTATGGCCTGATAAGTATCAAAAGATGATCCCCCCATGTGATGCTGGTTCTGCAAGTCCTAGTGCTCCTCTTGACTACACCAACATACATAGACTTAGAGTCATTAATAGTACATTTATTGGAAATTTGTTTACTATCAATTTTTACCCTACATTTTTCTTAAAGCTTGGGATCTTTGGCTGACTATCAGTGTGCTCTATTTAAGGTTTTTCAAGACTACGGGCTCTTCTTAAGACATTCCTTTTTTATTTATTATGTTTAAATCAAGCTGTTTTATTTGAGAAATAAGGAACAATTGTTGATGTTGGCTTTTAATTACTGAGTAAATAGGAGATATTTGGTTATACAAAGAATTTTTTTAATTATAGCATCTATGACTGATCAAAGTAGATGAAATGGGAGGAAACTACAATAACTAATTGGGAGTGCTAAAATACAATCCAATAATAGAAAATAAAGCTTCTACAGGAAGGAAGTAAATTACCTAATAAAATGGGTAAATCAGTATCAGGTGAATTTTATTTGTCAAAATATACCAAACATAATTAATAACAGTTCTGTGAAAGGATTACTCCTTGTAGAAAAAACAACTCTTGTAGCTAAGAGAAGTTGGGTGATAGAGATCAGTGTACTTTTTGAGATCAGAGTCAGGAGTACAAGTGTCTGGATCCTTGTTGATGGAAATTCATAGTCTAGTTTTGTCCTTGGAACAGTTTGGGAAAAGAAGGTTCTGACTGAAGCAATGATGCCACAATTTGAGTCAAATCTAGATTACAGTATTTCATTGTTAAATTATTAATAAATGTAATAACCTATTATATCTTTTAATTGTTTAATAATTAATGTCATAAATATACTTTTAAAGTTTTATTTTATAGATTTAGTTTTTGATGCACCTCAACAATTTTGATTTTGATAAGTGTTGATATCTTCTACTCTTTGGGCATAAGGTCATTCCCAAATATTTATTTATTGCAAGGAATATGCAATTAAGAATTCAACTTTCTACTAGTTTGAAGGTTCTATGCGTAGTGGAGGTGGAAGATTATAAGAACTTTCAAATATACATATTATTTGCAGTTGTGTTGGCCTTTATGTTATTTGTAATTACAATAATGGCCTGTAAAGTTTAATTTTGTGTTTTGTATTGTAGGTTGAGATCAACATTCATCAATTTTTCAAAGGATACTTGGAGGGTCGTATGCATAAAAATGGCTGGCCTGAGATGTTGAAGCTAAAAGATTGGCCACCATCAAATTTATTTGAAGAGTGGTTACCTCGACATGGAGCTGAGTTCATTAGTGCATTGCCAATTCATGAGTATACGTATTCTAAATGGGGCTTGTTAAATATTGCTACCAAACTTCCTGATACTTGCTTGAAGCCTAACTTAGGTCCAAAAACATACATTGCATATGGGACCCGTGATGAACTTGGCAAAGGCGATTCAGTGACTAAGTTGCATTGTGATATGTCTGAAGCAGTAGGCACATGACTTTAAAATGCTTGAAATTGTTGAACTATGCTAGATCTTCTTATAATTTAATAAGTCCTTGATATTTAAGCAAATTGCTATGAGGTTGTTGCAATTCCTTAGTATTTATGTATTATTGTTTGTTCTCGCATGTATATATATTCTTACTTTTGACTTGATGTTTTTTTCTTTAGCTTATCTAGGGAAGGGGTTCAAAACCTTGTTTGTGGAACATGATTATGCTTTCTCATTTATGATAATCTTAGACTAGACAGGCTAATGATGATTCCAAAGTCTACTTTGAACTCTTTCTAAATAGAAAGTTGATACTATATGCAGGTCTACAATTGGTAATATGGTATACTGTCTAGGGATAGGGGCTAAGAACTTAATATCTTATGATCTAAATGCTTCATAATTGCAATGTTTTCTTGTATTGCTGTTATTTGTAGTAAAATTATGTAGTATTTGTCAGAGATGCCACTGCTTTTGTATCTATGGTACATATTGCTCACATTGCACGATAGGTCTTTACCAAGTTTGATCTTATCTTAGTACCTTCTAATGATCTATCTACATTGTTGTATCAGTCCCATTATTGCTATTTAATATGTTATAAATTTATTTTCTAATTAATGTTTCAAGAAAATGTACTAACACACACAGGCAATGTGAAATTTCCATGTTGGCAACAAGATAGGATAGAAAAAATGCGGAAGAAGTTCAAGGCACGGGATTTAAAGGAACTACATGGATACTCAGACTAGAGCAGAAATGGAATTGATGGAAAGGGTCAAGATAAACTAGTGAATTCAGAGCCAAAAATAGGTGAACTTATTGGATCCAAGGTTGCTGATGAAAAAAGACCTTGCTCATCTCTCCATGAGGATAAAACAGCTTGCTCTTCCTCCCCAGTTGAATTGAATTATGATGAAATTGAGGTCAATGCGACTGGAGATTTAGTTCAGAACTTGGAGGGATAGGATTCAAATATGGTTTAAAATAAGATTTCTTGCCTGGGAAAAAAGAGATCTAAGGAAAGCATGGCAACAAAAGTTTATACTGTGTGCGAAAAGAAAAAAGAAGTATTGACCAGTAAAGAGAACAACTCAGAGGTTGCATATGGTGGGGCTTTGTGGGACATCTTCTGCAAGGAGGATGTGCCGAAGCTACAAGCCTATTTGCAGAAACATTGGAAAGAGTTCAGGCATCTCAATGGTGCCTCAGTAAATTCTGTAAGTGTTATTTCTCATGTTAAAATTATTTCTTAATAAAATTATGTTATTGCAAAAATGTCATGTACACTATGTTGGTTTTTTAATTTTTTAAAAGAATATATTTGTGCTTCAGGTTGTACATCCCATTCATGGTCAGACACTCTTCTTGAATGAAGATCATAAAAAGAAGCTGAAGGAGGAGTTTCCTAAGTAGCATTTGAGGCTTTGTGTGGTGTTGTTTTTTGACTAGGCATGATGGAGCACATATTTTTGCTACTAAATATTCTTTCTGTGTGGTCAATTTGTTTTCCTTACAAAAGTGGAGCCATGGAAATTTGAGCAACATCTTGGTGAGGCAGTATTTATTCCAGCAGGATGCCCTCATCAAGTAAGAAATCGCAAGGTGAGATACTGATATCAAATAATCTTTGATATTTTCTTCCTTTTTTCCTCTTTATGTAATGTGATTATTACGAGTTTCAAGTTTAGATTGTGACAAATTCTCCAGTGCTTTTCAAAAATAAAAATCTTTAGATATAACAAGACTATCGAAGATAAAAAGAGTTATCCTTGGGTTTAAATATTACATTTTTTCTTGGAAATAGTAATGTACTTATTTATACGGTTTAAAAGCATGTTCAACTAGTTTGGGACCATCAAATCCAGTTCTGAGATTTGTTGATAGGTGTCATTCCTAATGTTCTTGCATCCACATGTTTGGCTTTCGAATGAGAGAAGGATGTCAAAACATTGGTTCTCCACAATAACTTGACATTTAGAATCACAATTAGATGTATATTTGTCCAACCTTCATTTATATATTGAGTATGCTTTGAGTGATTTTGGAAAAAAACTTGAACTATTTCAAGACTTTTAAATATTCAAAACAATTAACTTGGGTATGAAAATAATAATGTTTACTTGGAGACACGGTATGCTCAGAACCATCAAATCCAGTTCTGAGATTTTCTGACAAGCACCACTCCCAATGTTCTTGCATCCACTTGTTTGGATTTACAATTAGAAAGAAGGATACAAAAACATTGGTTCTCCACAATGAGTCAGCATTCAAAATCACAATTAGATGTATAGTTGTTGGGCCTCCATTTATATGATAAGCATGCTTTGAGTGCTTTAGAAAAATGATCTTGAGATATAGCAAGACTTCTAAATCCTCAATCTTGTCCTGCAGTGTTGTAGGGGCCACAAGGAGCACTATCCTTCAAGCCGTAAGGGTTTTCTCTGTGAGGGAGCAAGGGAAATGTTACTTGCTGCTTTTGAAATGTGTGAATCTTAGATTATGGAAGTACATACAATCTCTGAGCTGCCACATGGATCAGATGCAAAGAATGGCTCTAAAGAATAGAACGGAACCATAAATTCCAATAACCAAATTCCCATGTTCAAGTGCTTAGTCCAAATAAAAATACTCCCACTGGAGTTTCACTAGCACATACTTTGACTTATGATGATGATGATAGATTTGAGTGAAATGCCTATATGTATATGTCTAATAATAGTAGGTGGGTCATATCCCTGGGTAATGTTCAATATATTTGTGCTAACATGCTTCCCCTATTATGAACCAAGGAGTTCACTTAGAAAGGAGATGATCAACTTTGTATTTTAACTACTGGAAGAAATAATGGGTTAGGAGAAGCAATGAAAGAAGGAACTTACACCTTGGGATGTTTAATGATATAAAGATCATTTTCCTATTTATCATGTATATCCTGACTTTTCTGAGTGTAAACTCATCTATTTCCTTTGTCTAGACTAATATAGCATTTAATGCCTATTAATAAGGGTAAATTTTTGGCTAGATTAATTGGTACAATGCTAACATCATCAAAGAAAGATGCATACCCTTCATAATAAGGCATAATTCAAGGATGGTCTTCCCACCACCAATGGTGGCTTCTGCTATAATGATGCCTACAAACAATTTTTCCACCAAAAGCAACTACCAATGATGAAATTGAACCAATAATTATGGGAAAATATTAATAGTTCCCAAGAATGATGATGGCTTAACAAGTCATGTGTGACAAAACAGTCTTCCCCCTCAATGCATGTGTCCTCTTTTGTGTTCGTGCTTTAAAAAAAATGAATCACCAACCATTTATTCCATCAATGCTTCCAAGAAGAGACCAACATGGTTGTAAAATCGAGAAGACTGAACAGTATGATGTCCTTAAAAAAGAACTCAACTATTGCTATAACCAATCATCAGTTCATCCATTATTGGTCCTGACTTTTGGAGCCATTACATGACTTTGGCATCTGTGCTTCTTCATAGCCAAACGATAAACCTAATGGCAAGAATTGTGATACTTGGATTGAGAGTGAGAATGCACCTCTTTCCAAAATTTTGGTGTCAATATGGCCGAGCTTTGGATGAGTATATTTCTATTTCTGACAATAAGATGAAGAATCTATTGGTGGTTCAAGATCTCATTCCTTTGATGAGGAGAATCAACTGATGGCACATAATATATTTTAGTTTTATCAATGGTAGAACAATCACAATGACCAACATCTATTGATGTAGATTCGGAACATCTATTGCCTACTTGCTATAGTCTTAGCTTGGGCCCGATAGGAGTGACAACACCCTGTCCATATTTGATTTTATCAAGTTCACCACTTGCATAACTCGTTTGTTGAAGAAATTTGGATCCAATACCTTTCATGTGCTTCTCAAAATCACCCAAAAAAAGACTTCTCTTTTGTGACAATCAAAGCATGATGATCTTGGAAAGTTGCTTATAAAGATGTGGAAGAAATTTTATCATTAGAGGAACTAGATCCTCCTGCAATATTTTTATGTAAAGGGCCAGAAGTAATGAAGTCATTCTTTGATATAGAAGCAAATATTTCCATTATTTTCTCATGTAATTGCTCAAGCTTTTCTTTGCGTATTTTCATTCTAAAGCTTTTGTAGAACAAATTTAATTTGGATGTAATTGGAAATCCAGTTGACAACTTTACTAAATTGCAGAAAGTTAAATGTGCAATGAAAGCAATGAACTGAAGTATAGGAAGGATGAATCCAGAAGAAAATGAGAGTTATTTTCAAGAAGGTTACTCTGAGAAGAGATGTGAAGCCACAATGTTGATTTTAACATTTGGATGATCCTTTATAGTTATTCCTGGCAAGAAATGAAAAGTATACAATTAGGAAATGAAACAATTCACCCGGGGATCTGAAAAGCCATGTAACGGTTGCATTTGAAGGTACCTATTGTGATATTTCTATCTCACAATTCCCAACATTTTTTGGGGCTCCTATTTTCTTGTAAAATGCCTAAGACAAATTGTCACAAGAAACCTAGAATAGATTATAGGCTTACTGATGCATATTGCAACTTCAATTTTTTAGCAATAGTGATGAAACAAAGCCCCTAACAAGGTGGGCTACTAGTTTTTTGGTTATTTTGTTTTTCAAAATTGTCCCTAAATGCAATTTGGATCAAAGTCAGTGGGGTTTTATAAAATGCAAATGTTAAGATTCCATTTATTAACACACCTATTCATATTTTTCACAAAGATTAGTAGCATGTCTGGAATTTTTTTTATCTTCAGCAACCTTCAATCTGACAATTTCCTTAGTAACAAGTCTGGATATTTTTATCTTTATAGTATTTAAACCAAAATTTCCTTCACAAGGGATGATTAAGGAGTTGTAAGTTGTAAATATACTCATCCTTGTTGGCAATTTATTTCCAAAAATACTGACCTTTTCAGAAGGCTTTGATATTGTTAGCTTCTCAAGAGTCTCCCACACCCTTAAGTGATTAAAAATTCTCAAGATGGAACATCAAATCAAAGAAATTTTTTTGATATGCTGAAGAGCTTTTCTTCCCTATTTATCCACCAAACTATCTTACTTGTCCTATTAACAGGTATTGCCTGTGATAAAATCCCACTAGCCACAGTAATACTTTGAGTTCTTCATTTTCTGCAAGCTTAATCTAGTTGGAAAACAACATGACTAAGGGATGAAAAAGTTTGATCCAGGGTGAAAATTCCCTAGCACCACACATACTAGTTTAACCACAAGAAAATGAAATATACAATCCAGTTTTCCTTTATTCCTGCCAACTTTTTTCGGAGCCTTTGGAAAAACCAAAAATACCCAAATCTTGGCACTTGCAGGACCTGGTAATACTTTGAGAAGGGATTACATATTCAGATATAGTTTTTTTGCATTCAAAAAGTATAGAAAAAAAAGAGAAAATACCTAAGTTTGGGCTATGGTAACGAGAGGATGAAGAAACCTTGTTTCCTCATAAATATTTCATCCAAAATCAAATTATCTTTAGCAAACATTTTTGGAAAGCTATTGAGATTGAATAAACAATGTGAAGAAAAATTTGGGAAATATGTAATAGATTTTTCTCAATCCTCAACAAAATCTATGATACTCTAAAGTTGTCAAGTCAATATCTTAGCAATTGAATGATGAAATCTAGAAAACAATTTTTTTTTTGGAATTCTCTTTTGGAGGATAATTATATTAGTAATAACCTACGAATAGATAATTGTGAGAATCTGTTTGCTTGCTACAATCAAAAGAATACTTTGGCCTCTTGAAATAAATTTCCACTTGTTCACATCAATTGACACATCTCTTCTTTGCTATGGTCATGACTAGACTTAACACATCTTCATATTCACAAACATCATAACTCTTTCAACATCTTCACTTCACAGTGCAGATCCTCAAAACGGTGCTAATACTAATATAAAGATTATAAGGGCTGTGGGATTCACCTTCTAGCCATGCATGAGAAATCGCTTCCTGTGGGTTGGAATCTTGTGAATATTCCTTATGAGACAAAAGAATTGGAATATGCTTCCTTTGAACCTTCAACATCTAGAATTTGACTGTGGAATCTCCATTTTTCAAGACCTTCATACCCTTTGACATTCTTATCTCAATCGTTACAAATTCCTATTGACTTCTCACCCATTTTCCCAATGCAAGATATCATGGAGCAGCATGGGGTCACTACAAAGCTTTGCATGTGCATTAAAAAAACTAGGTAGAATAGGGGAACGAGAAAATATGATTTGAAAAATGGTTGTTTGAGTCTCTAGCCTCGTCTTTCCTAAATGGTTCACAAGGGTAAGGAAAGTTTGATTTATGTGTTACCATTTTTCATTCATTGGGGTACATGGCACTTGGGGTAATAGAAAATGTAGTTAGTGCACAATTCCTATTGTTATGTTTTGATAATATGGTTTATCTGACAAACAATTAAGTCAGATTCAAGACTCGAGCTTCCAATGATGCGATTGTGCAAATGGGTGACACATGCCCCAATCTTTCACGTTGAGCTCCATATATGGCATTGTCTTGCTTCTCCTAGCTAAGCTTCCAGGTCAAGTCTGCTTAACTCAGGCTTAATTAGTCATATGGGTTCCAACATGTCCTAAAACAACTAAATTGATCTCCCCAGATGTTGCTATTTCTAGTTGTTTTATGAAATATGATACTTGAACCATAAACTTAACAAGGGCTCAAGAAATAGAGGATCTGAATGGCAATGCTTTTCATGCTGCAAGAAACAACATAGGCCCTAGGTTGTGTTTCTCTTTTATCGAACTTGCAAGAAGAACATCTCTATCCATCAAACGACAAGCACATAAAACAGATTAAGTAGCATCCAGGGAGCACATGGCATCCTATTTTTAAGAACACATCTATTATGTATTATGGAATGAATAGTAAATCTTATGCATGTCACTTAAGAGCTCAATGCTAGGCTTAAGAAAACATATCATCATAATTCATCTCCTTATCAGCCTCATCTATTTAATAGTTCAAAGGGTAATGGAAGATACTTCTTTCTACTATAAAAAAAATCTATACATTGCTTGCCTGCCTTTACAGGGTGCATCATTTGTTCGCTCATGTCCATGGCTCTATAGATGAAGCAATTATCATTATAGAGAAAAAAATAAATAATAAAGACAAATTTAATTTCCTCTATTGATTATATTAATGGCGTCATGCCACTTAAATATCATTCTCAACATGGATACTTGTGCAAGGACTGTTGATGGCTTGTGGTTATGTGCAAAAATCAGTCTAATTGTGTTGGTTCTGCATCATTTGAAAGTTTATTTGTTTTGGTTGCCTACATTCTGTTGCATCCAATAGAAGGCAAGTAAACTTGGCATTCAATTAAATTCTTTTACCATGTGTTTTCCTTTCCTGATCTTGTAAAATGAAGTATAACCCAAGAGACATCATTTTTCGCTCTATGAACTAGCCTGGATCTCATAAAATGGAGTCTTCAGTAAGATTTTGGTTCTTACAAAATATGTATCCAACATGTTTCCCACATAAATTCTTGTACTGTAACTCTTCTTTGACAACCCATTTGTTCAATCACTCCTTATTTTCTTTTGTTCAACAAACTCTACAACTAGTAGTAATTCAATTAATAACAGGAAGTTTCCAAAGTCCTTTTTCCCTAAACAAAAAGATACTAAAATTTATTTTATTATATTCATATACAAACAGGTTAAAAATGTAAGCTTTTTTTTGGTCACCTTCCTACCCCTCCCCTCCCAACTATTTATCTACCTAGGTCTGCTACTATTTTTTCATTCTCTTCTCTCTCTTATTCATCCTAATGATGGATCATGGAGTACGATCTGAAATGTTGATGTAAAAATTATCATAGTTAAATCCAAAAATTTCATTACATTAGTAGTAATTCACCATGTGAGAGATTGCTTATAATGCTTACTTTCCTGTATCTCTTCCAAATGGGTGCTGCTCTTTTCCATTGATGTTTTTGTTGTATCATATTTATGTTTGAATTCTCTGAAGTTGTTCCCAATATAAAATTGTTTAAATCTATATGATCCAATTTGTTTCTTTTTTAGTTATTCTGATTTTAGGAAGCAATTATATGCATGCATTGCATTTTACTTCTGGCAATAATTTTTTCAATTGCAACTTGTCATATTATTTAATTTTTGTATTCATATCTCACATGTTGGATCAAATTCTTTACAAATGTTGTAAGTTGTACAAAAACATTATTAGATGAATTATAGGATATGTCATGTCAAGTTGTCAACTAATTGTTCTTTAATTAAAGATTAATCTAAGTTGGTCGTTGAAACTAAGTTCATATTGTTATTTGTCATTTTGTGTAATTTGTTACATGGATATTGGATTTGAATCATGGTTTGTGCTTTTGATGCTAATATGCTACCATAGCCAGTTTGTGAGAAATGTTAGGAAATTATATTACACCATCGTATTGGTGAGGTAAAAAAATATTATGGGGGGTTCTATTAGACAGGTCAAGCATCAAGATAATGGTGGGGCAGGGGCAAGGGGGTTATAAGACTGCAGTGCCAATACCTATGTACAAAGACTGTTGTGGGTGAAGTATATTTCTTGACTTGATTTACTTTGTTTTATGAACAGGCTATCGTTGGCTTAATGGAGGATGTCTTGAAAGCATCCTTCAATCCATCTCAAATAGTTTTGACTGTCAAGGCTTCTACAACCATTGAAATCCTTGGATTTTGTGTGGCAAGGCCAGGGAATGCATTTTTGGTTCCATCACCATATTATCTAGGGTAGGTATTGAACATTTTATAATCCTTCCACTATGAAATGCTATATTCATAAACTACAAATGTATTTTATGTAGTGTGAGAATTATGATGATTGGGTGCATTTAATTTTATGCAGTGGTTTCTCTCTTTGAAATGCTCAAAATTTGTCTATTTTCCTTTCACAATTATGTTAACACACACATGCAAGTACTATTTAAGTAAGTAATGGTTGTTTTATTATGCAAACAAGGGTAATCATTACCTATGTAATATAATGTGTTATTTTTTTTTTCTTTTTGCAGAAATGTATTGATAAACTCAAAGAAGGGGATAAAGTTAGGATGTTGGATCCGTTTGATGGTGATGCTGTGGGAATTGAGCAGATTCACTCCCTATCTATTGTACATGGAGTCAACTTGAAAGGAACAAAAGATGCAAATATAAACATTTTAAAGGTCACGAGTAACATACCCCTTGTTTATGAAGACAAAATAGATGTAGTTGTTCGTCTGAAAGAGAAAGAGGGAACCTTCACACGATGGCCACTAAAATATTTGCAAAAAATGACATAGTTGAACATGTTTATCATGTACCAATTTTTAGACATCTTGGCTCGTTGCTTTATATAGTATTTTGAATGTGTTGTTTAGGGATCTTACTTATCGTGGTGTATTTGAAAGAGTTGGAAACTCTTAAACAACTTTGACATTTTTTATTATATTTACATATATACTCTTAAACAACTTTGACATCTTATAACTTGATATATACATATATATATATATATATATATATATTGCATTAATTTTTAATTGTAGATTACCTTTATTTATCATGATGTTGAATCATTCTTTTAATTCTAGCATGTTGTAGCTTGTTCATATATGTAATATTTTTATTTGCTTTTATGTTTAGTTCAAATTTAATATTATGTTAGTTCCGCATTATAAAATTTATGGTATTTAATAAATTATTCATTTCATGACTATATTTACTACCAATTAATGGAAACTAGTAAACAAATATGACTAAATATATGATTAAATGACTAAATATATGACTAAATATATGACTAAATATATGACTAAATATATGATTAAAGTAATGACTAAATAAATGACTACCATGACTAAATAAATGACCAATTAACAATAATCAATGACTAAATTAATAACTAAATATATTACTAAAGTAATGACTAAATAAATTACTACAATGACTAAATAAATGACAAGTTAACAATAATCAATGACTAAATATATGATTAAATTAATGACTAAATAAATCATTACCATGACTAAATAAATGACCAGTTAACAACAATCAATGACTAAATTAACAACCAAATCAATGACTAAAATAGTTTAGTCATAAATTTGGTCGTGTTATAAATGACCGGCAATAAACTACTAATGGTCACGTGACCAAAATTAGTCATTTATATGTAATTTTTAGTAGTTTATTTAGTCATATATTGTTGTTTTTGTACTAGTGTGTTCTACAAACCTAGAGCTTCCACACAGTGGCTACAACCAACATGTATGACAATCTTGGCTTGGTATGTAAACCCAAAACATAGTGAACTGACAGTGTAAACAGTGGCTACTTACAATACTTTCGCCAAAGTATCCATCACCTAGAATTTAGAGTGGAGGTCACACGCTCACCCACCTTTCTAGATCGATTTGGCTTTGATCATTCAAACTCTATGTACATAGGTTACACCCTTTCCCATGGATTATCCTAACCCCAAGAATAACCTAATTAACCATACAGATAAACATAACATCACAACATTAAGTGACTCCATTTCAAAAAGCATGATCTCATCAATAAATGACTTCAATTCAAAATTAGGATCTCAACAATAAATAACTTCAATCAAAAGTATAATTTCATCAATAAATGACTTCAATCAAAGATATGATCAACAATCAAATGATCAATCGGATCATATAGGTTAATCCCAACCTATTTGATTCAATCAATAATCAAGTAAACAACCCAACTAAATAGATCATTCCCAACCTAGTGTTTCAATCAAAAGTGATGTAATGATCAAGTGATCATAAAAAAATCATAAAACCTCTCTTTTAATATACCTTAAATATTCACATGTTTATAATGTTCACTACATTTGTATATAATTTGGAGGACATTAGCCTGAGAAGAGTTTGTGCTTTTGTACCTACAAGTCCTCTTCTCATTATGGATTTGGTTTTTTGGTACATGATTCCTCTTCTAGAATTCTGTGAATAGGAATAGACTCTTAATGAGAAATAATATTAAAATAACATAATCATAAAATACATTTTACCAATCCTATTGTTGAATATTGATATAACCCTCAAGTTTATACCCTAACCTTAGGGAAAGACTCTCTTCCTACTTTCAAGGAGAAATAAGTAATTAGTCAAGTATAGACTATCAACATGGTTTGCACAACATCGCAACCTATCAATGATGACATGTCCATCATGCCATCATCCCCATTGTATTACTAACCTCATTATCCATAAAGGTTTACCTAGCATCATAAGCTAACAAATTCCAAATAGCATTTCAATGTAATATAAATATAGTCTTCACAAGCTAAGCAATATCTATATAATATTAACTTATATAGTACTTAGTAACAACATAAACACTCATAATCCAATATATAGGGTATATGCATATATCCCTATAAGAAGGATTCACCAAAAATAGACTCTTGAATAATCATTCAAGCTTATCCAAAGAAAGGAAATAGCCAAGTTCATAATAAAACAATATAATTAGCATGCACTAAATTCATTATTTCCCATACAAAGACATTCTCAAACAAATATCATTAAACTTAAAGAATAGAGTGATAGAAAACAACATGCCTAGAAAATATATAGCCCAAATGACAAATCTGATTTCCTAGCTCAATCTCCACAAATCTACTTGCAACTCCTTCAAGACTTAGCCTAACACCAATCCCTAGCTTCTCACAACAAAACTCTCAATACTTGGAAATGATCCACCTACTTTCTTTCTCACAAAGCTCTCACAAATACTCTAACACAGAAAATGTAGCAGAATTGTAGTGTAGAAATTAGAATGAAAAGTGTACAATCAAATGATAGAGAGAGCACCTCTATATATACTAAAACTTGAGCAACCAAAGGCTATAAACCAGCTAACAAATCTGTCACCTTCTTATTCACATGCATTGACTCAGTTGGTTTAACTCTAAGATTGTAACACATAACAGTCCTCTTATTTACAATGGCTGAGTCGACCTCATGCTTGTGACGACATGACTCCTTTTATTGAGTCAATCACAACAATGCATTGCTACAGGTTTCCTATTTGGTTTGCAAGTTGACTACCTCTACAAATTTCTAACATCCTTTGCATTGACTGATTTTCATGCCTATCATAATATTGTACCTATACATGGCATGGGTTAGATTTCTATTGGTTTTTTCTTTCTAGAAATTTTGATGCCACATATTCATATATTAGTGCCCTTTAATAGTGTGTAGCAAAGACTAAGTCAACAATGTGAAATCTGCATTTATCTTTCACCTTGCAACATTTAAACTGCATTTACTTATGCACAACATATAAGTCTATTGACTTATTCTCCATATGTGCTTTATGCGCAACACATAAAGCTTTGAATTTTTTATCTTATATGGCAATGCTAAAATAATGCGCTTTGATTTACTTGCAAACACTTACATATGCACTCACAATATACTATATGATGTATGTGCTTTCCCTTTTAGCCATTTACTTTATAAGCAGTTCTATACTCATGTGTTTAAGTTAGTTTCAATGCTCTTTTAAATATAGTGAATGGCTTGATATAGCTCGCGCTAAATTTACTTTGTAAATGATTTTAGAATGCTTTTATATAAAACAAAACAATATATATATTATTAATACATAGATAATATAATTTTTATATTATATATACTAATATATATATATAAACATATTCACATGATTATTAAATGCATCAATTGCTAATCAATATATATATATATATATAAACATATGTTAAAATAATCATACATATATACATATATTAATATATATGTATGTATGTTTACATTGACGTAACAATATACATATACATATACATTATTATATATATAACATCATTTTAACATACATTCTTAAGCTCATATATGCATATTTCAATTGATGTATATACATGAAGTGTATATGCTTTATCGATTAGTATATAAATATGAACACACGAAGAAGAAATTTCACTCGACATAAAGACTCAATAACACAACACCAAATAGGAACATTCAAAGACTAAAACCACACACTATTACAAAAACATATTCAAACCCTGACAGGATGTTGCTTACCATTTCCTGAACTAACTCAACTCTAGTACCATGGATAACTTTAAGAAACCTCCCCCTCGACGAAGGTGTAAAATCTTGGCGAATCTTTCCTTTTATTTGAAAAAATTATTAATTTTCTTGGAAAATCTATGCACATTATTAAAAAAAAATGTAAAATCTTGGCGAATCTTAATGAATAATTGGTAAAAATAATAATCATAGTGGCAAATCCTAGTGAATAATCATAAAAATATTAATTACAATGGCGAATTTCTCCTTTAAAAAATTGCATAGTTGGTCGGCACAGTTCCCCCATATTTTTTTTGTTTTTTGTAATATTGAAGTAGGGGCCTGGGGGCGGCAACCATTGGTGGGGTCAAGGGGGTCGAGGGGGAAATGCCCCCTCACAGGGGTCTAGGGACAGCGTCCCCTCGCCACCAAGCATAAATTCACTATTGAAAATGCATTGGAGCACACATGGATTAATTATTATTTTTAAATATCACTTTAAAAGTAAGACTATATGAAAAGTTAAAATGTTACCATTGATTATCTTTTTAATAAGATGGTTGCAGGTTGATTCTGCGACCTAATACACACATTCCTTTTAAAAGGCTTGTTGAGGCCCAAAATTTGTTTTGGTCCACATGATTAGATTTAATTGTGTGGCCCAAAACAAATTTCGGGCCTCAACAAGCCTTTTAAAAGGAACGTGCATATTAGGTCATGAAATCAACCTGCAACCATCTGATTAAAATGATAATCAATGATTTGATGGCAATAAATAAAAGCCCTATTCAAGGCTAAAATATCCCTAAAATTAAATGGAAATTTATTATTGTGGCGATATTACACCAAAATTAATGGTAGTAATATAATATTACTGGCAAATATAATTAATATTTGTAATTATAGTATAAACTAGTGGTGAATTGGTTCCAATAATGCATCGTTTAAAAAATAATGCATAGGTGAATTAATCAAGAAAAAATTATTTTTTTGTAAAAACTTGGCGATTCAACATCCTTTTTAGCTTGTACTATTCGCCATTTCTGGAGGTCTCAATTTCAATTATTTTCCAATTGGCGAAGATTCGCCACTAAATTTTTCCCTAAAATCTACTTGACCATCTAGTGTGTGAGTGGGTGTATGCTCAGTTAGGCTCATTAAGGGTTACCAAACCAAGCTCCTCTCTTGAGTGATACTCCCCCTCTCGTACTTGAGGGCTCGACTCCTCCCTGCATCCAACTTAGTGCATCACAAAGGTAGTTATTCGTTCACATGAAATTCATTTGCATCACCAAAGCATTAAAATATTCACATTGCAATACATATTCATTCATCGTATTTTCCATCAATATATAAAACATAATCATACCTTCAAAAGCAATGGCATCTTAATGCATATTTCAGTATTTCATTCACCAATTGAGCATATTAAATTTCTAATTTACATTTATCATCATATTTACTCACAAGGTAAAAGTAACCCGGTAACTAAGAGATAGGGTGTAACAAAATCGGTCCATTTGAAGGGAACATCATTATGAAGGAGATATTGAAACAAGTGGCACTTGTTTTCCAATTGTGTTATAAAATTGTAAATTGATTGCAGTTTACCATGTAGACTTCTGATTTTTGTTAGATTAGAAGGTGGTGGCATGTCTATGATGGCTTTCACCTTTGCAAGATCAACCTCTATGCCTATGTGCAAAACAATGTATCCAAGGAGCTTCTTGCCAAAATTTACTCCAAAGAAACATTTCTTCAGGTTCGGTCGAACCTTATATTCTTCCAACCTTGTAAATATTTTGTTAAGTAATACTAGGTGACTGTCCCTTGTGAGGGATTTTTCTAGGAGGTCATCAACATAGTCCTCCATTAGTTTATGCATCATGTCATGGAAGACTGTAGTCATTTCCATTTGATGTAAGGAAAGCTAGATGCGGAAGCAACTCTCCTAACGTCAAAAAACTCAGGGAAGAATGCAGAGACTCTTTTAATTTTTCAATTACAGTTCAATTAAGATGCACTTGGAAATAAATAGCAAAAACAAAGAATTAGACAAACACAGATGAACACCAGATATACGTGGGAAAACCCTTACGGGAGAAAAACCCACCACACCAAGAGAAGTCACTTTTTATTACAGTAACAAATAATTACATACAGAGTTTTGACTTATCTTTCTGATGCCAGATTACAACAGCTTTCACAATGATCAATCTTGTACAGGAAACTTCAAGTTACAATCTTTACATAATAGAAATCACTCTGATTAGACAACCACACAGTAATCCGTCGATGCTTCAAATCATCTGACCAGACATCATCTGCAATCTGAGAGTATAACCATGTCTCCCTTGTCTGTCGAGCTTGCTCTCAGAACTACCACAACAAACTGTCTTCCAACTATTCCCATTCGACTTCTCTGATTGGTCGACAACGAGCCACATCAGATAGTCTTCACTCGGTCAAAAGGCTTCAATCTGTGTTGGCATGTCAGTGAGACACTAACCATGTCTCCCCAATGCCACATAGCCAACAATCGATATTGCCAAGAGTTCATCCTATCGGCAAGACGTTTTACCGAGCTCACAAGTTGCATCGACTTTAGTTTTCCTTTCGGAAAGACTATCGTTCTTCGGTGATACCACATATCGATATCCTAAGTCACATAGAAGAGTCATAGTGTCAGAAAAACATTTTTCTCTCGCCAAGACCTCCCACTGAGTCTTCATGTTGTTCTGAAGCATCCACTAGTCGGCGAGACTCATCGCTTTCGCCAGAACTTCACACCAAAGTTCACTAAGTCACATAGACAGTAGAATTTACATCGGCGAGACTATCCTCTTTCGCTAGGAGATCATACCGAGCTCTTAAGACTTTCTCCGAAGTGATCAATAGTCGGCTAGACTTTCGTTCATCGCTGAGACTTCACACCGAGACCCCTTTAGTTACATTGAGCACCGAACGGTCGGCAAGACTTACCACTCTTCACTGAGAGTTCTTACCGAGTTCTCCAAGTTACCCCGAAACCACCGTTTGCCAAGAGTTATACCGAAGACCCCTCATCATCGGCGAGACTCTCCATCGGCCGCTGAGACTTCATACCAAAGTCATTGTGTCACCGTGAAGACTCCAAGATTTCCCCCATCAGCGAGACCTTTCTTCATCAATGAGGCTTCTTCCCAAACTAAGCCTTTCGGCCAAGGGTCTCTTTGATAAACGATATGTATGGCCTGTCAGCTAGAGATCTCCATGTGGTAAGAGAACAAACCAAACACAACATGTCACACCGAAGACTCCAATGTGTAACCATTCGGCAAGACTTCTGCAAGGTCACAACGACCTATACAAAACATAAGGCTACAAATCTACTCATCGGCTAGACATAGAATATGTCACACCGACTCGGCTCCAATAGAGGTTACAACCTGTGATGATTTAGGCATATATTTACAACATTTGATAGGTAGCTCTAGCATTTTTAAGGTCGAAGGGCATGATATTCAAATAGTCATATGTACCCCAGGTGTAGGTAAAGGCTACCTTGTGTTGATCTTTAGCTACAATTCTAATTTGGTTATAGCCAGAGAAACCATATATTCATGATAGCATATCATATCCCATCATAAGATCCATGATCATGTCTATATTGGGTAAAGGGAAATTGTCCTTTGGACAATCCTTATTCAGATCCATAAAATTGGTGCAGATGTGTATGCCCCCAATTGGCTTGGTGATTGGTACTAGATTTAAAATCCACTATGCATAATTGATGGGTCTTATGAACCCAACATCCAATATTTTTTTAGCTCCACTTTGACTAATAAGGCAATTTGCGGGTGCATCTTCCTTAATTTTTGCTTAAAAGGTTTAGGATTAGGAAGAAGAGGTAAGTGATGGAGGACTAGTTCATGGTCTAGACTAGGTATGTCCGCATAGGACCATGAGAAGTTGATTTTCCTTTTAGAGAAAAAGTTGTTGAAATTCAACCTCTCTGCATTTGTTAGGGATGTTGCAAAGTGTATGATTTTAGGATCCTCAGGCATATTGATGTTTTTAGCTTGTAATTTCTTGACCAACCTTCCTTCTTGAGGTTCCTCAAAGAGATTTTCACCTTTGAATACACCCTTTTTCTTATCTTTTACTATGTTTGTAGGCACCTTTCAATGTTCACCAAAAAATTTATTTTTCCTTATTTTTTGCATTTTGTGAGTGGAAGGTAGGAATGACTCCCCATAGTATGCAGTTGTGTCAAGGTCAATGGTGAATCCAACCTTGTGATCCCCAATCAGTATACCTTCTCTAAGTCCCATGAACTCAACAATTGCTTCATCATTTTTGAAGAGTTCAAAGCTCGGTGGACCTTGTTGGTCCCAATCAATTAATTGGGGATGGAGTAACAATGTGTTATCATTAGTACCAGTACAAATGAAGGATGAGGTAGATAGGGTAAAGATGGAGGAATCATCAGGGTCCCAAAAGGTATCGATCCAAGGTCTGCCATCAGTTTTGTCAATAGGGGATTCAAGTTCAACACTAATCTTTAATGTCTCGACAAATTTAGACATGTTAACGAATTTCTTTCGAAATACCTTAGTACTAGGAGCTTTCACTTTTAGTAGTTGATATTCCAACCCTTTGTTTTTTGGTTGAATTCTCATTAGGATAGGTTCGATCATACCCTATTTTTGTAGTTCAAGGCTACTATTTGTTGTGCATGTTTTGCACGCACACCTCGCCGAAGATGGGGACCCCCTCTTTTTTCTCTTGATGGGTCATTTTGGCTCCCCGCAAGTTTCTTTTCTCTTTCCTTGCTTTGTGCACCCCTGTTTCCAAGCCCAAGATGGTCATGAGCCATTAAATGATCAAATTTCCCTTAGGGAGGTTCACCAACCTAAGTTTCACCAAGTCGTTTTCCTTTGCGGGTTGGGTCCTGTGGGCTTCCCTTAGCTTTTCGCTCGACATCCATTAACCTTGGTGGAATCGCATTTTTGGGTTTCCTCTTGTCATTCGCCTACAACCAAGCCCTTGTGTTCACCCAACCTACAGACCCTGCACCCATTTTTGTCATTGCGTCCTTCATGATCCACGGACCCGCAGTTGCGGGTTGCCATGTGCATGTCTCCATCTTCATTTCACCACTTTCGCAATAGCTAACCCTTGACTTCTACCCATGTGGCGGGATCCACATGTGGTCCTGCCATTCCTATTATTTCCATTGCCAAGGTCGAACCCATCGCTTCAAAATCATCCAAGTGCCAAAACGTTTGGGGGTCTTTGCGCATAGCTTGCCTTCGCCCGATAGCCATTGTCAAATGGCCAAGCCTTCATAGCACCCGACCCTCTTCCATCATTGGCTCACATGAAATGTTCATGTGTTCCTCCTACAACAAGGAGAGGTTAGAGACGTCACAAATATATTCAAAATAAACTCATGATCTTTGAGCGGTGATTAAAGAATCTACATAATGAAGGAGCCAAAAGGAGCTCGTGATAATCTCAACTCATGCCTTTACAGTACCACGCACTTTCCCTTTTAGGCATTCTAAATGATGACATTTAAAATGGCACTGGCAGCCATCTTTCATGCAGAACCCACATTATGGGTCTCTCCCCACCTCTCATTGTTTTCTCGACGACATCCCTCAAGTGGCATCCCGCATTCTCTAGCCCACTCCATGTTAGACAGACACCGTCTATGTGGATCCCACTACCCCTATGGACATTCCATTAAGTATGATGACTTCGGCCTTCAACTGGCCTCGCCCCGCACCTTTCACATTTTTGTGCCCTACAGAGTCATTGCTCCTTGACATCACCATTTCTTTCACCAAAGCACAACCACTATTCTTGTTCAACAATCCTCGTACGGGAAAAATGTAGCAAGCACTCGGAGGTGAGTAAGTAACATTGATGGATGATTGTATAACTCATCCAAGAATTAAGTACTAGCCAATTCATTCTATTCAGATCGAATGGGACCCTGATCCCTTTAGACATCGAAGTTCAAAGATTTGGATGAACAAAGATATCTTAGTGAGTGATTCAAGCAAGGAAAAGGAGATTCAAGCAAGGAAAAGGAGGTTGATAAGCAATAGTCGATAAGCAATCATGTTGGATAGATGAACAAATCTCAGTAAAGGGCAATGGCCGATATCCTCACTTTAGTTAGACGTTAAACGTTGTCACCTCCACTTGATTAGGAGCGCTAATGGCGGGTCGAGTGACTTGGTCATGGAGAGCTTTGGGACTTGTGGGTTCCGCACTATTGATGGTTGTTTCTCTTCATCGTCACTTTAACAACTTCACCATGCCATCCTTCTACAAAATACTACCTGCATGGTGTTACTATGCTGCAAGCAGAAACCATGGCTATTTATTCCATGCACATGAGGGAATCCTAGCTCGACTACGTTCAAGAGTGTGCTCATAGATGGTGGAACTAATACTGCCAAGAAACAATTTATTAGAGGGGTGTCATCTCACGCAAGGTAGCAATCTCCGGACCATTGTAAGCACAAATATTTTAAAGCCCACCATCTAGATATATTGTGGGTTGTAGGCCATTTGAGAGAACACTGCTCCCAACTTTTGTGGGAGGGATACGTATGAAAGCTAAGGGAAAAAAAAATTCCTTATCAGGCTTTGATCTTAAAAAAGAAGGCAATGAGACTTTCAAGTGAATCTATCCTCTATGGTGAGTGGGTATGCAGGTTCCGCATTCCACTCATCGTTGTGTTGGCCCGGCTCGAACGACCGCATTATTCCTCCCGCAGACAAACTCTATCCGTGCGGGATTTGCTTCTCTCACTGTTGAAGTCATTCCATGATGGTGACTTAGTAGTGATCACCCACATTGTTCCTCTTGTAGTGGCATTATCTTCTTGGCACTCTACATCCTTGCCTCCATGAACGGTATTCACATCTGATAATCCTGCGGACTTGCATAGAGGTGCCAACAATGCATGAAAGCTTGAAGAAACTCCAAGGAGTAGAGGTGATGACTATCAGATGCATACCAACACATAGCCATGGGTGTATTAACAAATGTGGAACATGTTGTCACCTACCGCCGAACCACCAAATCTTCCAATATTAAGGAAGGCCCCTCACTGAAGTTATATGAACCATGTTCTATTTGATAAGGAGAATTTCCCTGGTGCATGCCCGGTTGCCTCATAGGACGCTCACACTAATAAATTCATGAATCATGTGAGTGATGATAGGATGGTTAAAATATCAGAAGCCTTCAGGAACATTGGCTCTATGTGATCATCCTATTTTTTGGTGGTAGAAACTATTCAAATAAATGGATCAAAATCACTACGTGGATCCTTGCGTACTCCTCTGCATAATGATAGTGTCGCTCTTGTTCAAGAATGAAGGCTACAAGTGCAAAGAAAATAGAATTGGAAAAATATATATATACCCTATGGGAGTTTATGTTGCGAGAGTTGTCCCTTGTTGGACTATCATTTAAATGACGTTCTCGTATTCGCCACCCGCACTTCGTTTCCACCTTGCATCCAACACCACTGTGCTAAGAACACAATAAAAATAAGCAGAGTTGAAACTATAGGAATATGTAATGCCATAATAAATTATGGTGTAGAGGCGAGTTTGTGCTTGAATCAATAGAGGCTGAATCAATTCGTTCAAGGAAATGACATCCTATATTATATGAGAAGTATTAAAATGAGTTATGGAGAGGCTCATCCACTTATGAATTGGCAGTGTTTCAAAAATTCTGGAAACACACTTGCGGGTCCCCACTTTCCTAATGACGTCTTGGTGCAACATTGACAAGCTCGATGCCTGCATACTCACCTTCTATAACCGGTGCGTCTCCTTCTCGCCTCACTAAATGAATGGTGTACCAAGAGGACAAAGAAACCTAGATCATGGGTGACAAGAATACTTTCAGAAAAGTCATTTGAAGGATGGAAGAAATGGACTAATAAAGGAATCGATAGAGGGGCGAGCAATCCTATTAGTCACTTGACACCAAAACAAAGAGGTATAAGATGATGAGGGAGAGCTTTGATGAACCATTATGCTTACATAGAATAAGGGAGAGGTGTTGATGTCTTGTGAGGCCAATGGGGTGGGATTTCGTTTTCCTTTGGCTGCTACGCGGATGACATTTCGACCACAGCGCCCCACATCCTTTAGCCCGACGGAAATCATGCATGCGGGTCCTACATCTTCATACATCGTTCACCTCCGTCGTGGTGACAAGGGATCTCCCACGGAGGATCCTTGCCTTCCTTCACCCACACTTACCCATTCACTATGGGTCTTCACATAGCCATGACCTTCGTTCATCCCGTCCCTCACAAAGATTCCCAACTCGCAAAATTTATTTGCAGGATGCATGCCTTATGATAATATTTAAAGTTGTGAACAAGGTTATGAATCATGATCACTGCCATAATAGCAAGGCACTCATAGCACCATGAGGGATTGTTCCATTCATAGGTGCGCGTCTAACCCGAATGAAACTCGATAATATCATATGAAGCTAGACCGATGGAACACATGATGAAATCACTCATAGGCTTGATACCACCACCACTGGTAGAACGTCAAAATGGAGGACTTCATGAAGGAAATAAACAATAGGTAGCTGCTCCATTTCAGTTTCAAAAGAAGTCCCCATGTGGGTATGGGGCAAACGCACCTCAAAAGGATCGAGCTTGTTACTCCTGGAGTCTGGCATATGTTAGGATGATCAAATGAACAAAGATTTGGGTGGGATCAATATGCGTAAATACTAGAACATTAACGTCAGAATATGGAGTGCTATCCAATAATAGTGATCAACATAATATGACTGTGCAAAGGTTCTAAGGGATGGGTGTTGGGAGTTGCGGGTTACACATTCTTGAAGGATGTTGGTCTTCGTCGTTTTACCATAGCTTGGTCACAGTGCCTTCCTGCCTACCACCACCCGTAAGATGGCCCCATAGAGATCTGGTGTGCGAGGTTGACTTCCATTATTGTTGTCTGCTCTTGAATGGGTGTACTCCGCGGCGGCCACTACCACCTTGACCATTTGAGGCCCCATATGTGGGTGATTAATATGGTTATAAAATCAAAGGTAATGCCAATAAAGCATAAATGTGCCTATAAATAAGTGGAATTCCCTGATGTTATAGACTCATTCAAATCCAAATATGGGGGTCTGGCTGAGACACACTAGAATCCTGCATTCCTGAAAAATGTTTGTCTTAAGGACTCGTCATGAGCGATGGCTATCAGGAAATGTACGAGATGGAAGCGGTGTGTGGTAAAGTATCATAAAGTAGCAAGTATGAAAACTATGATTGATAGTGACGTGAAGGTAGTATTGCTTCTAACTACGTGAATACATGGAGATACACTATTTTATGAACATCTTGAATAGCTTACATCCGTTGTCGCGTGAAGTCTTGAATACAAAGGGGGAAGTAGATTTGTCACGGTAATCTCATTTCGTACTGGTGGTGTCTTGAAAAAGTATGGTGTATCAATGGTGGTAATGCTATCTAGAACATGAACGTAAGTTGCACAGTGAGGGAAAAGTAAAATCAAAGCCGCACCTTGGATGACGACGGGACACAACTGTGCAAAGCAACTGGGATACTCCTAGGATGATTTTTCTACATATAGGATGCTAGCAAGTTTAGGCTTTTGAGGAATAACTGGAATGAATTTCTGGATAATTCTCATGGATATTGCAATTTTATGAAGGCCTAGAGGTGAGGGGTGATTCTCGATCAAGTTATGGAGTTGGTTAATTGTGATTTTAATTATGATTGTATTCTCCTAAGTACTAAGGATCATATTATATAATTGGAGACCTAACAGACTCATGAAATGATGTGTAGGTTATTCCATGGTATGTAAGAACTTTATGATAAGCATCTGTGATGAGGTTTTAAAAGCTTTATCTTAACTTTTGTATTCTCCTACATGCAGGCCTAATCATATGAGGAGGGATGGATGAATCAAAGCTTACCAATGTGGTCAACATATGGATGTTCATCATGGCTAGTGTAAGAAGACTTTCCCGGAGGAATGAAGCTAAGGGATGAGGTGTCGTGAGGAGCCCGTATATGAAATGCACTAACAAATATTTGAGGCCACTAAAACAAAGAATTTATTTGTTCATCAATGTATGCCAAAAGAGGCTCGATTCCCATAAGGATGAAGACTCAGACAACCTTTGCCAAGGAAGCCAGTGACACGAAGTTAGAAAATTGTCCACCAAGATCAGGGAGTTGTTATATCCCTTTCACCAAACGATTGTGATCCATCATGGTCTATCTCATCGGAACGGGTAGCTAATCTATTTCACAATGATGCAAATATGCAAATGGGGCTCATTTGATTGAGTAAGGAGAATGTTGCGAATACATCGGTAAGAAGGCAGCCTTTTAATAGTTTCAACTACAGTAAAAGGGCAATCAGCTAGATGACAAAAGTGCTATAGTAACAGGGCACTAAAAGACAAAATAGGAATGAGACAAAAGATGTATTTTATATTCTTTTATATGGGGGGTAGGTAAAACCCTAACTTGTATCAAATCTGAGCCACACAATGTAAATCAATCCTAGCCATTCATTTGGGCTTTGGAAAACTATAAATAGGGGCTTTCCCCTCATTTGTAAAGGGTTGGAGAATTGGTGCAAAAGGCATTTGTAGTAATAAAAGATAGCATTGAATGATTTTATGGGTGTTCTCTTTAATTTTGCTCATCTTGCATGCATGGTTCTACTTCCATGTTAGTTTTAGCTTCTGGTTTCTTCAATGGTTGTTATAATGGTGTTGTTGGTATAGTATTTGATGAGATTTCAACCCATACTTTTGGCACTTGTTGATGACAAGATGTTGTGTAAAGCTAGCCTGGGCTTCTTTATTTAATTGTCGCAACTTTGTTCAATTACATGTTCATGATGTGCATGTGCAATCTAAAAATCAGCAGACCTTAGAAGATTGCATTGGTTTTGTGTAGTTGTAGGTTCTTTTGGTCAAGAAAAACTTAGTTTGGGAAAGTTTTTCTACTGTAGTAGCCTCCATTGTTACTGTTCATTGGTAGCTTAGGATTAGAAAAACTCTCTTACCCTTTCTCTTTTTCCATTTCTTTTAGTCCTTTTTTAGAGTAGGATTCATAGCACCATCACAATGTCAAACTTGGTGACTAAGGTGAGTTTTAGCTTGCTATTTTGAGTGGACAATCACTATTCATCCACTTCCAGCACTTTGAAACTCCATTTGTAAACCAAACTTCCCATGCTTTGTAAACCATAAAGGCCAACCCTGTGATTACTAGAAAAACACAACAACCAACTGAGATACTCCAAGCATTTTCATGACCTGACACCTGAGAGACCTTGGGATATTTTCTGCAACTTGTTTGTAGGATTTATCTTTCAAGAGAGGTAGTGCACTTGTGCACTACCTGTGTTGAGAAGGTGCAAAAACACCCATTAACACTATGACTACCATATCCTTTCTATTTCATTATGTCAAAACCTTTTCCATATTTTTCCATAGATAAGTTAGCATATATCTCATCTTCTTCATCTCTATATATCCATTTAGATAGGTCTTCATCGATACATTCCTTTCCTAACTTTCCCCACTTGGTGAAGTTTATAGGTGGGTGATACTAAATTGTCCCCTTGGGATCTTTCTAGATGTGATGAGGTTTTCCATAATGTTTAGGTACAAATGGTAGCTTTCCCACATAAAATGGACTTTCAATATTATACTCTCCAACTCCATCATCCTAAACACAAACCTTTCTTTCAAGGAAAGTATTAGGAAAAGCTAAAGCTTTTGATAAAGAAGCAAGGTCAATATAGTGTGATGAGGAGGGGGTAGGCGAGCCTTCCCTATGGCTAGGTACATGATGCTCAGGTGTACCTCTCAAATTATTGTAGTATTGGAATGGGTCAAGATCATCGAAAATAGTAATCTCTACACCATTGTAAGGAAACTTCAAAAATGGATGATATGTTGAAGGGATAACCTTCATGGCATGAATCCATGGGCGTTCAAGAAAAAGGTTATAGGTAAAGTACAGATTCAGAACTTGACACACCATGTCCTGAATAATAGGACCCACTTTGATTGGGAGAATGATGATGCCCTTGGAAGAGTGTTCCATATCATCATATCCTCATATTACAATCCTCTTTGGATTGTCTATATAAGCCTCAAAGAATTCCATAGTAGTCACTAGTTTTAATGTGCATATGTTCAACTGAACTCCACCATCTATTAGAACTTGTTTGATTTTGTGTTTATTAATGTATACTTCAAGGTGCAAAGGTTCATTGTGATTTGGTTTCTATGAAGTACAATCATGTTTAGTGAATGTTATATGATGGGTGGTAGCTAAGAACCCTATCATGGCCTAGAACTAATTTACATTTAGGTCTATGGGGATGGATGAATCCTCCAATGCTTTGTCTAGAATAGCCTTATGCTCAAGAGAGGTGTATAGCAACTTGAGAATTGAGATCTGAGCTAGGGTTTTTAATAGATGATTGAGTAAGTTATACTCGTGTGTCAGTTGTGGTTTAGAAGGGGCTTCTTATAGAGTCACCTTTGATCATTTGGTTACAATAACACATTAAATATTTTAATTTTTGATAGTGACAGTGGATATGTTGTGATCTGATGATCGGATATGATTTATCATATACTCATAGGCAACACTGGTATAATTTGCATAATATTTTTCACTGTTTTGGAACTTGAGGCTTTTACCTTCCCATGTGTTTGAAAATGATCCTTAAAGATCTATGATCTATGTTAGGTTTTGGGTCAGTTATCAATTTGAACATCACCCTGCTCTATGTGATCTTGAATGATGTTCTTTAGTTTAAAGCAAGAAATTTTTTATGTCCTTTGGTTCTATGGTATTCACATAAATTGTTATCATTCCACCAGTTTGGTTTGAATGGACCTGGCTCATAATGTCTAATTTCAAGTAGTTGGATGACATTATTTTGTAGCAATTTATTCAAAATTGCCTCAATTGGTTCCCCTAAGGGCGTGCACTTTTGTCTTGATTGGGGGGCCCTTGGAAGACCACATGGTGTGTTGTTTTGGGCCACATTAGCAGTTTGTTCTTACTTTTTTGGAGGTTTATATGTGTTCATCATCGTGGATCCTTCCAAATAGAACATAGGATGAGGTTTATTTATGACCTTAGCGTTTACAATGCCATCATTTATCACATTTTTGTTTCATGGCCAAATTTTTTTCTTGTCATTGAAATTATTGTGAGAAGAATAATTGGTATTATCCTTAAAAGATTTTTACAAGCCCTTTGGAAATGAGGGATTTTTTGATGGAGATTCCTTTCTCTATAATCTCCTCAATAATGTTTGAACAATGAATCTGTAAGTGGAACATCACCTCCTTGTTGAGGTTTTCCATAAAAATATAGACCAATTATTTTTCTAGTATATGGCAAGTGCACTTATTGGATAAGCTTCTTCATCTTTGTAAGAATGAAGTGAATATCTTTTCATCCTTTTGTTTCTCAGTCCATAGTTGATGATGTTAATATCATTTGATATATTATAGGAAAAGTGTGCGATGAACTTATCCATTAGTTCACTACAAGTGCATATTCCTGAAGGTAAGTGTGTGAACTATTTGAGGGCTTGGCTTCCCAAACTCCATGAAAAAATTCTTTTGAGGTATGTATGTTCATGTACCATTTCTAAGGAGGTTGTATGAAACTCTTGTATGTGTTCAATAGGGTCTCCCTTTCCCTTATATTTATCAAATCTAGAAATAATGAAATTCACAGGAAAGGGGGCATGCAAATACACCTATCAAAAGGGTAAGGACATAAGTCCTCCACTGAGTAGGTTTTTCTACTCCTAGTTACGTGCATGTTGGTCATATGGTGTTGCAATGGTTGTAACTATTGAGCCATCAGATCCATGGGTGATGGTGTTGTCGGAACTGTGGTGGGTTGGATGTATTGTGTGGAACCTTGTGAGGGGTTCCTAAATGCATTTTTGTTCATTTGTGGATTGAAAGTATTTCAATGCATATTTTTATGTTGATGTATAGGTGGAATGTGTTGGTAAAATTGTGATTTGTATGTGGGATTTGAGTTGTATTGTGGTGGTGGTGGTGGTTGGTTAAAAGAAATTATTATTGATGAATCAAGATTGGTTGGTTGCTATGGAAGGGGTTGATTAAACCCAATTGTGTATGTAGAACCATGATTGTTTGGTTGTTATGATGGGAGTTGATTAAACCCAAATGTGAATGTTGAACCAAGATGGTTTGGTTACTACAATGGGGGTTGATTAAAACCAAATGTAGATGTCGAACCAAGATTGTTTGGTTGTTGTGGTGAGTGTTGATTAAACCCAAAGGTGGATAACGAACCAAGATTGTTTGGTTGTTGTGGTGGGGTTTATTAAATTGAAAGGTGGATGAAGAACCAAGATTGTTTGGTTGTTGTGGTGGGTTTTGATTAAACCCAAATGTAGATGTCAAACCAAGATTTTTTGGTTGCTATTAGGGTGGAATGTTTTGACCTACTCCAAAAAAGGATTGAGTCCTTTTCAGAGGTGTGTTCATTTTATATGAAGTAAATATTGTACCCACTTGTGGTTTTGAATATGAAGGATTAGTCTTTTGTATCTTATTTGGTTTTGTGGGGATGGGTAGAATTTTGAGTTGCAGTCATAGTGTGGGTTGGTGTTGCAATTGTAGAAGTGGAGGAATGGGTTTTCCATTAGTTTAGTGAATATAGGTGGTGGTGGAATATACACAGTTGATGTGAAATGTGTTGTTTGAGTAGGCGACATGCTTGTGTTCAACTATGATGAGGGTGGCGGTGTAGTAGGTACCGATGGTGGAGGTTGATTTATGGCACCCAATCCTAGTGACACTATATTCAGAGCTTCCTCTATGATGGTTGATATATTGAAGTCCGGTGGAATCCTAGCTCCATTTTGTGCAAGTTGCATGATGTATTTGTTAGGGTCTACTGACACTAAATCATCAACAATTCTTAAGATCCTAGGATCTTGTGATGCATTATTGAACTCTTCATGTGTGAGCCTATGGTTTACATCATTCAAAGTGTAACTCTCAAATGGAGTGAGATTTTGTGAATTTGTGTGATCACTAGGATCTTCACCAAAGTTCATTTTACTTGTTGGGTTGTACATAAGATTAGATGACGAGTCCATCTCTTTTTGTTTTACTTGTGATCATGTGACAACCATAAAAAGGGATGGTTTTTTGACTTTTAGTATTTTGTAGATTTTTTATTTTATTGTATTTTGATATTTTTGGTATGGATGCAAACTAGAATGAATCTATTCTATGTTTTTTGAATTTTTTGATGAATTCTTGGAATTTTGAGAGTTACAAGACTAAAATGAATTTAGATCTATGTTTTTTATATTTTTTGTGACAAAATTAGGTAAACATGTAAAAGACCTTAGATATTTGACTTTGGATCCTAAAAGACGATTACCTTTTGACAAATTTTTTTAGTTTTGGACTAATGTAACCAAGTGAAAATCCTAAACCTCTAGTGATGGTGGTGGTTTTGATAAAAAGGTTGATTTACAACTAGACTTATAAGTTGAGAAATCTACTTTTGTTGATGGGGGTAGTTTTGTAAAGATGAGGTTTTGACGATTTTCAAAATGATGACATTAGTCTTGACCTCTAAATTTTCTTTTAATTTTTAGATTTCTAGATGTTCAAGACATGATTTAAAGGACTTATGATATGACACTAAATGATGTAATGCTTAATCTAGCAAAACTAAAATTTTGGTAGAAAATGCAGGAAAATGACTGAACTTTATGAATTTTGTGTAAATAAGATTAAGTTTATGTACCCTTTGAAAATAGACTCTGTTTTATCTATTAGACAGATGCGGTAGAGAAAACTACAAATGTGGTGTAGAATATGTCAACTACAATGCAGAAGATATTGACTATGGTGTAGTCTGTAACAGATGCATTGTAAAACTTGATGATTGCGTTTGGAATAGATGTGTTGTTGTTTGTTTCCTAATGCATATTTTTGATTGATAGAGATATTTGACTTTCTGACTGACATATGTGTTGAATGAGATAAAAAATGTGTCACACTATTTTTGTGGTGTAGATACACAATTGTGGTGCATTGGTTTGATTAGAAAAAATATCTCTAAGGAACACTAGTCTTGATTAGTTTTTAGGTTTTTAGATTTGAAGATGTTATGAAAACACAAAAAATAGTTTATGTTGTGATTTTTAATAGTAGGTGTCAAAGGTAAATTGCTAAGCCCAGTTGGATTTACTGGTAAAAAAAAGACTCAAAAGAACATTCACAACTTAATTAGTGGTAGAGCAGGTGTTTAATCTTTAAGTAGGCCCACCTCCCATTTCAAGGGTAAATACTTAGAAAGATCAGGTAGTGAAACAATTGGGATGATTTTTTTCAAAACCTTTTCTATACGAAGGAAGATAGTAGATTTCCAGTGACATAGAGTCGTCGAAAGATGCCATGGGCACACCTTATTTCTCTTCCTGAGAGGCTATTGCTAGCAACCCAACAAGATTCTATCTCGGCCTAAGAAAGTACATGGTGAGTAGCTTAAGGGTACAATTTGCATCCCTTGCACCACTTTTAAGATTACATTCAAATGGAATTTAATGCCTTTACAACAAGGGTTCTTAGTGGGTGGAACTCTATGAACACCATCGACTACTTAGACATCTCCTCATAATCTAAAATTACCTTGGACTCCTAGTGAAATTCTAGTATGCTACATGCACGAATCAAACTACAACTTTCACTCTCATCCAATTTCTATAATGCACCAAAAAATGTCGCTTGAGGTTGATCCCTTGGGTTCTCAATAAAGATGTGTCCCAAGGCATACCTCCTACTTAAAAGAAAAAGGGAAGGTTTTAAATGTTGCAATGTCTCATCATCCAGGATCACACAAGGTGCACAAGGGGAGAGGATACTTAAACAACACCACTTTTGGTGGACTAACTCACAGTTGTGCAAGCACACCAAATATAGTATACACTTGTTTGTTTTAAGTACACCAAAGTAAATGTGCAAGTTGTATGTTAATTTTATAGCACCAAATAAAGTGTTGCATGTCCAGTCAGATTTTTTCATTTTAAACCCAAACGAAGATGAAAGTTATGGGTGTATTTTAAGCACCAATAAAATGTTTGAGATAAGATTATTTTTGGTGCACCAATTTAGATATTCAGGATAGGTTCACTTTTTAGCACTAAAATGAAAAGTTATATATCTCCCAAGTGACCACCACAAGCTGAAAACAAAAGGTTAGTAACACCAAAAATATTACCTTAATGAAGTCAAAAAGTAGAAAATAGACATCAATCTTATAACTATTTCTTTTTGGTTTACCAATCAGTTCTGGTGCACGAGATGTTGACTGCAGTGCTAGATCCAATGAATGTGGTGTACAAAGAGTTGACTGTGGTACAAAAAGGACCATATGTGATGCACATAATGTTGAATATGGTGTAGGAAACAATGACTGTGATGCAAGGTTCAATGATTGCAGTGTACTAGTTCAAACCTACAAAAACATAGGAAATAAAAGTGATAGATACAGGTTGAAAAACTTTATATGTGTCACACTATTGATTAGATGTGTTGAATGGGATGTCGACTATGGTGTAGTATCTGATGAATAAATTGCAGTTTTTGACGAATGCATTGCACTTCTTGTAGCTTCAAAAATTCTAAATTCCATACAAAAAAAATGTTATGTACATCACTTCATGTTAGGTTCACTAGAATGTAACTTGGAAAATTGACATTTGTCATAATGGAGATAAGGAATTAAAGCAAACATCCACAAATTTACAATCCTATACTCAAATAAAAATCCAAATTATTCAATGGAAAAGATGCAACATGGATGAAATCAGATTCAAACAATCAATACTTTTACCTTTACCATGTTGTCATGGATTACTTCCATTGTCCTTATTTGCAGCTTGCTTTTCTCTCATAATTTAGTATGCACAATCTGCAATAAACTTAAAGTGTGTGGAATGATATCTATGATGCAAACAATAAAGTTTCATGGTTAGCCATCAACATGATGTGATGAATTATTTTATAGAAATTCTTGATTCAAATGAATGATCTAGATCAAGAGGTGGATGATCAAGATCAATGGTTGAGGATTGTTGAGGGGAATTGATTGCCAAGTTAAATGATTGCAACTGGTTGTAGGATTCTAGTTAACTGGTTACATGGAGATTTGATTGAAGAGTTAACTAATACTGACAATTAGTTAACTTAATTGATTGATTCAAAGACTCAAAGTGAGTGGGAGTAAAGTGAATTGATTGAAGAGTCGGCTAGAAATAGTTATGCAGTCGACTGGAAGAGAGTGTTAGTTAAGTTTGAGGGAATAATGCATGATATAGTTAATTAATTAATTAATTAATTATTGGAGGAACGTAAAAGTGAAGATTAATTAATAAATAAAATGTTTATTTATTAATGGATAATATTGAGATGAAATAGGGAAATCAAATAATTAATTATAATTATTTAATCTAGAAGTGGCAAAGTGGTCAATTAAATAATTAATAATTATTATTTAATTTAAGAAGGGTGATGAATGTTAATTAAATAATCAATGGTAACTATTTAATTAAAATAGAAGAATAAATGTAATTCATGACGTAATTAAATAAATAAGGTTTATTTTATTGATCAGGAAGATTAATGTTAATTAGGACATAATTAAATAAATATGATTTATTTAATTAATCAAAAAGGATGAATTAGAATGAATTTATTAAATAATGCAAAGTTAATTAATAATAGAATATGGTATTTGATGATAATTAAATAAGGTATTAAATTTAATAATTAGGAGAAAATGGTGAAAATTAGTAAAAAGGTGTTACTCGTAGACTAGGACAATTTCAGGTATCTACAGTGAGTAACTAAATCCCTTATTTATGTGTGCTTTTTATGTTATGCATGCTTGGGTTTCAAGGATTGAATTAGGGAATTGGGTTAGTTTGGGGGCTAGTTTAGCACCTTTGTAGGCTAGAGTGATGCTTAGGCACATTTTAGTGCCTATGCTAGGGTCTTTTAGCACATATGCATACTTTGGAACCTATGGATGACATGTTTCAATGCTCAAGAATAAAGTAGTGTCTATGTGAGCATGAACAACACCCATACATAGAATAGTGCCTATGCATGCCTAATTCAACACCCACACATAGAGTGGTGCCTTTGCATTATTTAATTTAGCACCCTTGCCAGTACTAAAAGTGGGTTTTGGCTAGGTTTTTGATGGATTAGGGTAGGTTAGGATTTTAAGGCGGGATTAGGGTTTTGAGGGTGGGATTAGGGTTTTGAAGGTTGAATTAGAGTTTTGAGGGTGGGATTACAGTTTTGAGGGTGGGATTAGGGTTTCAAAGATGGGATTAGGGTTTTAAAGGTGGTATTAGGGTTTCAAAGGTGTTATTAAGGGTTTAGGGGTGAGATTAGTGTAGGGATGTGTTGAAATTGATTCTTTAAGGCGTATGTTGTGTGTGCAGGCGATGTTACCTTTATTACAATCTTGAGAGCGATGCCCAGTGATGATGAGATTGAGGATGTAGTTAAAAAATGTAGATCATAATTTTTTGGTGGTAGTTGGGCTAGACCAAGTGGGACAATGGCCTGAGATTTAGGTGCATCACGCGATGATGATTGCGCTAATAGAGAGATGGCATAGTGAGACTAGTAGTTTTCATCTACTAACTAGGGAGATGACTATTACGTTAGAGGATGTCTTGTAGATTCTTCAAATATATATTCGAGGGTTATTTGTGGAGTACGATCGGGAGATGGGGCCATAGTATTTACAAATAATTTTCATGATCGAGGATCTTTTAGTGAGGGGATTTGAGATGGATCTGAGGTGAGGTATATAGAGGCTTCCTGCACTTCCTCTACACATAGCAGGGTTGATCAGTGGGATATTGGTCCCAAATAAGTGATCATGAGGCTTTCATATTGGTTGGGAAAGTGTACTCTATTGACTGTTGATGGATGGAGAGGTATTTGGTTGGGGATATTATGTACTAGCACATCTTTACAGGGATATACATGTGGTCGCATACCATGGTGGATGGAGTCTGGGATGTGGGGTCACCTTACTACGTATTTGGGCATGGGAGAACATAATAGTTTTAAGATCGAGGGTATCAAGAGAGTGAGTAGTTGGTTGAACATATGTGTTTTTATATATAGGAGTACAACAAAATTAGCTAGGGTATTTGGGTTATTGGCATCAAGTTATAGATGAGATTGAGACAATGGTATGGAGACCTTGGCAATTATGCAAGGTGTGGGAAGATGATGAAACTCATTTTCCTTATACTCAAAGGTCATGCTTCTTGATTGGTTAGACATCACTTATTATTGAGATGTACCTTCCACATGTGTATTGCAAAATTTTGGGAGGGAGAAACATATTACTAGAGTAGATTTTATCTTTTCCCATGTGACACAAGAAATAGGACCTTGGGGAGTGGTGATAGATCCACTATGGGCTATAGAATCATGGATGGGTATGTAGCTAGTGTCATGGGTGTGATGACTAGATTTGGAGGATGTTGGGGAGATAAAGGATTATGTTGTGGCATGGGCTGAGTGGTGACCCATTCAATTGACCTTTCTAGTTGATGCAAAGAGGGGAGGGAGAGAAGGAAGGGATGATGGTAGAAATGGTGGAAAGAGTGAGGAGGAGGATGAGGAGGGTCATCTAGTAGAGGGTCAAGCAGAGGAGGATATAGGATACAAGTGAGGAGGCAAAGGATATGGAGGGTCAGGTGGCAACAACCTTATCTTTAGAAGAGGTGACATAATGTGAGAAGGATGAGGTTTATAGATAGCTTGAGCTCCTATAGATTTCTTATGATAGACTATAGTCTGAGATGGATATGATTCAGTGAGAGAAACCATAGAGGGATAGGGATAGCTAGAGAGATGATGAGAGGAGGTAGATTTTGGGAAAGAGGGATGCAACTTAGGCTCTTTTGTAGAGGGCGGAGGTAGAGTAGGGTAGGGTATGTTAGGAGAAAAATACAACTAGAGGAATATTGACAACATAGGGTTTAGCTCAAACATTTTTAGACACTCTTCAAGCACAACGTGAGTCAACCAGGTATGCCTAAGAAGCTGCATACTATAGGGGCATATATGAGTCTATAGTATCTGTTGGGCAAAGGGCAACTAGTTTCTTGTAGAGTATACAATTAGGATGATCCAGATCAGTGCAATAATGACCATTATTACACCAAAGGGGATGCAACTAGAAACAAATGTGTTTTGATGATAAAATGGTAGTGAGTGAGGAAGATAGAGAAGAGATGTAGATACCTAATAGTAAATTTTGATCTAGTGTAGCAATCCCATATCAATACAAGAGCACTCAAGGGGAATTTGCATAGCTAAAGATAGAAATATCATTTTTTTTTTGTATTTTCTATGTTTTTAAAAGTTTGTATTTTTGGAGGCCTTTGAAGAGGAATTGGCCTTAAGGACTTTCATTAGTTTCTTAGGAAGGGTTTCATAGGATTCCTTCCAAGAAATTAAATCTATTTCTCTTAATGATCTTTTCAATGATTCCAAGAAGTCCATTTTTTAACAAATGGGCTAGGAGTTATGACTCCATCAAGTTGTGTTACCAAAATTAAATAGCCTTCTCGTAATTTTTAATTTCTATATTTAATTTTTTCTCGATCTAACTATCCATTTTAACTTCCAAGGATGACATAGATGTGGTGACCTTTCAACTTCTTGAAATTGTATAAATGACTCATTTGAAAGTTAATAATGATTTTTTTGGAGGCATACATCTCTTCCAATGAGTTTACCAATTTGTGCTTTTTATGTTGATTATTGTGTTCTATAGTACCATTACTTCCTCACTAGGTATTGTACCCAAAATTATTATATAAAACTATATTAGTGATATTAGATCTTGCTTTCTCTTATATGCCACATCACACATGATCAAGTTATCAAATGCTTAAATTAAAGATAAAATATCCATTAGATTACCTCCCTTTGAGATGCACACAACTATAGATGGTTGAAGAATAAGGTGACTCGTTAGATCCCTTTAAGGTGTTGGTTGAAGATGCTTTGAGAAGATAGTGTGATGAGATGATGAGTTTGTTCTCTCAAAATTTTCAACAAAATCAAGATAATCCATAACAAAAATCGGTGGAAATACCATTTGGTCATCAAACATCTTTCAAGGTTTGGGTGAATTTGGATATTCCAACTTTTGAAAGAAACATTAATGCAAATGTTGTTGATGATTGGTTGTCAAAATTGGAAAAATATTTTTTTATGAATCACTTTTTAGATGCCAATAAAATAACATTTTCCCTCCTCAAAGCTAAGTTTCATGTGAAACAATGCAGGAAGGCTAAGTTGTCATTCAAATAAATACTTGATGATCAAGGATTTGATGCAGAGTTGGAGGATAACTCCACAAGGCGAGAATTTATGGAATACATCAAAGAAGAGTACTTTCTTAAGGATAACTATGAAGAAAAATATATGCAGTGACAACTTCTTTGAAAGAAAAAGGACTAATTTGTTTGAGACTACACTAATACCTTTTACATGTTATAAAAAAAGCTTGGAACCCAAGATATAGAGAAAAATTGGGTCTTGAAGTAAAGTAGTAGGATTGATTGATATATTTAACTAAGATGGAATTTTTTAATATTGATACATTGAAAAATTACTTCAAATATGAAGCAAAGATCAAAGAAATTAAAAAAAATAGGGGAAGAAGGACTATTTTGCAAGAAACTAATTCAAAGGTGAAGGTAGTAGCAAGTTTGTAGGAAATAAAGCAACCAAGGAATTATCCTCAATAGTGAAGAATGGTACTAAAAAGATATTGAATATAGAAGCATGTATTGTGAAACTCATAAGAGTCATTGTCATAACACCAAGGATTGTCAAGTTGCCAATATCCTAACAACCAGGACACACGAAGTGGATATTGAACCTAAATTATTTCCTACAAATCCTTTTGAGAATATAATTTCCATAGTTTCCACTACTAAAATATTTTCCCTTGAAGATAAGGAGTGTTTATTTCATTTATATATGTGGGTAAACTAAAAGTCCCTACATTTCATTGTTGATAGTAGAAGACAAAATAATTTAATCTACTGAGACTATAAAGAGGCTAAACATGTAGACAACACCCCATCCACAACCATACTCTATGGGATGGGTAGGCTTAGGGTGAGATATTTAGGTAAATATATAGTGTTATTTACCTTATTATATCAAATCATTCAAAGATGAAGTAATTTATGATGTGGCACCTTTAGATTGTGTGACATATTGTTGGAGTAATCACACATGTACAATTATCATGGAATCTATGAGTATAGATGACATAGTTCCATAATCAAGTTTGGTGAATGAAATTTTTGGATACCTTAGATAATTCCTATAAAATTTGCATCTTTAATCAATGTAAAATACTGTAGTAATTCAATTTCTCAAAATAGATTGTTTTTACTACTAATGATTCAATTAGAGGAGTTAAGACTAAGTGTAGCTAATGGTCATGCCAAAATAGCCAACACACAAAAGAATATGGATTAAATACTGACAAGATATTATAAATTATTCAACTCACTAGTAGGGGTGCCATTGTACCATCAAGTAAAGCATTCAACTAAACTAATTCTAGGGACACCATTATCAAATGAGTCACTATATAGATGGCTAATATTGGAGAATAATGAAAATAAAGAAATAAATATAAGAATCAATTCAAAGAGGACACATCCACCCAAGTGTCTCAACATGTGGAAGCCCAATTGTTCTTGCTAAGAAGGATGGAATGTGGTAACTTTGCATTGATTATCAAGCTTCAAACAAAATCAATATAAAGAATATGTATCTAATTCTCCACATTGATGATCTCTTGGACCAACTTAGGGGGGATAATTTCTTCACAAAAATTGACTTTAATTTTGGGTATCACCAAGTTTCAATTGATCTATTAGATGTGTGGAAGATTTCTTTCAAATATAGAGAAGGTTTGTTTAAGTGGCTTTCCATGCCTTTTGGCCTAACTAATTCCCCTAACACTTTCATGAGGATTATGAATGTACTTAGGCCCTTTAGTGATTTCTTTGTTTTTTTCTATTTAGATGATATACTCAATCTTTATTAAAACATGAAACTACATTTTTTAGTATATTCAATAAGTGCTCTCAACCCTACAACAACATAGACTCTATGATAATAGAGAAAAGTGATCTTTTGGTATAGAGAGAATTCAATAGTTGGGATACATTATGGATAGTAAGGGTTTTTATGTTGATCTTGAAAATATACAAGTCAAAATATTTTTCATCTCACAAAGATTTATAGTTTTTGAGTTTGGTTATTTTTTAGGACTTTTATACTTGGATTTTCAACGTTGGGGATAAACTTTCAAAAAATTGGAAATTACACATCAAATTTTACAAGCACCCGACGAACATCGAATTTTACATATTTCGTTGGACAATTTCATCATATTTTGCAGTCAAATGTATTAGTGAATGAGAATTCATTGAACTAAAAAGGAGGTAATGTTCAACACCAATGTTGGAACTTCTTGATCTGTAACAATCTTTTAAAATTGAGAAAAATGCTTCTAAGTATGCACTTTGGAAATTTCTCATGCAACATGGGCATCTAGTCACTTACTATAGTGCAATTTTTTTGATATAGTACATAGTGTTGAAAATTGAGGCATTTTCTTAGCTTAATACTTTATAAAACATTAAGATTTTTGATCTAAATATGCTTTCCTTTGTTACAAATTCTTTGTGGATGATTATTTGATTAATTCATTTTATCATTTGTAGAATGAAGACAGAAGTTGTAGAAGAATTAGATAGGATATTAGAAAGAATACACAAGCATATACCATGGAGAAACCCTTTTGGGGAAAAATTCCACCAAGAATCAATGTATTATTTAATCTCTGAAGTAGATTACAATAACTCCAATTCTTTCTTGAGAATGCTTCTTCTGCCTTCACCAAATCGTCTTCACAACCTACAATAAAATTGATAATCACTCTCTTCAACTTGCTTGAGATAAATAGTTTTAATCAACTTTGTAAACTCCACAAGAGTTACAATTACAATGCTCAAGCCCTATCCCTAAAAGGTATGCCTATCTCTTGCAAGTAAATTTATGTCGTGAAGAAAAATTTCAAATCCTCATCTTCATGCATTTGGGCATCCCAAACTAAAGTACAAACTCAGCCTTTATTCTGTAAATATCTTCAAGTTTTTATCCTCAAAGTAGGTGCCCAAGAGTGGGCCCACTTAACTTAGCCTTCTGAAATATCTTACCATGCAAAGGAGTAAATTCCAAGAAGCCAACTTGGGTGCCCAAGTTGGGTCCAAGTCATTTCCTGTTAATTGAAACATTTCTCAACACCATTCATGTAAGAATGGTCATCCCCTATTAATTGAAGGTAGTCCCTGTTATTTTTCATGCAACTCAAGTCATTAGTCATGCATACCAAGTTAACTGAATTCAACTAGCATTCAACTACAACTAACTGAAGATAACTGAACCATAATTGAACTAAACTAAATTAAACTGATTCTGAATTGAATTGAACTAAACTTCATGCATGCAAACATCAAACCCTAAGTCCTAGGATCTTTACATGCATTCAGAAGTGTTATCTCTTACTCTAAATAGTTAACTGAACTCAAGGTGAGTGTCACCTACCATGTAGGTGCCCCATGTGCCCCTATTATTTAGGAACTCATATTGGAGGCCCTCACATGCTCCTAACATTTAGAATAAATTATAAATTCCAATTAACATGATTATTTCATCAAATATTAATCTCTTTCTAATCCTAGTGTTTGAGAACACTTTCTGAGGACTTAGGAGATACATGAAATAAATTATGTTTAGGATTTTAAATGGAATCCTATTCCTATTCCAAACATTCTCCCACTTGACATTATACATTGAAATTATTCTAAAAAAGGAATAATTATTTAAATCAAGTACAGGACTCAAGGCCAATGGCCTTCTTGCACCAACTAATCAATCCATGCTAACTTCAAATGCAACCTGCATAATCATGAAGCTCCAAGAAAATGATTAAAACCAAGAGAACTTATCTGTAGGAACTAGTTTCATGAGATAATTTGCAACATTAATTAAAGTTTCAAATTTCTCAATTAATACCTTCCCACTTTCAACCATTTCTCGCACAAAGTGATAATTAATATCAACATGCTTAGTACGAGCATGATACATAGGATTTTTTGGCTAAACACATAACACTCTGACTATCACATTCAAGTTTAACTTACTTGAAATTAAAAACAATACCTTTCCCAAGTCTCTATAACCAAACTGCCTCTTCAAAGGCATGTGTAACCACCGAGTGTGTTGAACTCACATTCAACCAAGGTGTAGGCTCCTCAGTCTTTTCTTTTGAAAAAAAAAATCTTGCTAGTAACCATTTCAACACATGTCTCTAACCATAAGAGAACTCAAGCCTCGCCTGTTTCTCCAAGTATCCATGAGGACTTGTAACCAACCAATCCATGCCAAAATCCAAATGCAACAAAGCAATATCATGAAGTAATCATTCAAATGATTAATGTACCCAATACATAACAGAAATACACAAGATCAATGTCAAAGCTCCATTCTTGAACATAAACATGACATCCATGATCTAACCATCTCCTCTTAGGAGATCACATGCACCATAACATACATCTTGGTCTCAAGAGAACATGTAATATGCCAAACTCTAATCTAGAATCAAGAGTAAAGCATGACATAATATCAACCACTCTAAACCAATAAAAAACCATATCCCCAATCACATGAGGATAACCTTACCAATGATGAATCAATGTCATTTCCAACAACTCCCACTGAACCATGGTACCGAGCCACACATGGCATTGTGACTACCATCCTCTCCATGAAGATCATGACTAAAACATGAAGCAAAGAGTTATCACAAACAAAATTAGCTGAAATAACCAATGCATCATTACTGACATCCAAGGATTCCTCTGTAGAAGAATCAAAACTCTCTTTCTTGTTCTTACAATCCTTCTTCACATGTCCTGGTTTCCCACTGTTCCAACAAATTACCTTACTCTTACCAGGGGTTTTAGACTGTCCTTTAGACTTACCCTTTCCTTCCTTGTCTCCCTTAGGTTCCTTTTTCTCAAGCCTACCTTTTATAAACAAGGAATCTTGGATTCCCTCTTTAGACCTCCTCCTCATCTCCTCTGATAGGAGAGTAGGAATTACATTATCCATCTTAGGATCTGCACCACTACCACTGATAGCAACAATTAGATATTCCCAAGACTCTGGTAAAGAACAAAGTAACAAAATGTATTTATCTTCATCTTCTAGCTTTACATCTATAGATACTAATTGACTTAGAATCAAATTAAAGTCATTCAAATGATTTGCAACAGAATCACCTTCTTTCATCTTTAAAGAATACAACTATCTTTTCAAATACAACTTATTAGTAAGACTTTTAGTTTGATAAATATCACCTATTCTCTTCCACAACTTATATGCAGTAGTTTCTTTTGAAAAATTCAAGAGAACAACATCAACAAGACATAGTCTTATGGTCCCTCTTGCCTTCTTATCAAGCTTAGCCCAATCCTCATCTGACATTGTTGTAGGTGACTTTGTCTCATTACCAACAGGTAACCACTGATCTCTCTCTTCAAGGAGATCCTCCATTTTTAGTTTCCACATCTCATAATTAGATCCATTGAACCTTTCAATTTCTAAACAAGAATTCAAACTCATTGTAACAAGATTATTTTCTAAAATTAGCAATAACAAAAATAATAAAAGCTCCCACTAAGCCAAAAAACCTCCAATATTTTAAGAGAAAGGTGTCCCAATACTCTACCCAACCTCAACTCTGATACCAAATGCTGAAAATTGAGGTGTTTTCTTAGCTTAATACTTTGTAAAACTTTAAGATTGTTGATCTAAATATGCTTTCCTTTGTTACAGATTCTTTGTGGGTGATTATCTGATTAATTCGTTTTATCATTTGTAGAATGAAGATAGAAGTTGTAGAAGAATTAGATAGGATATTAGAAATATTACACAAGCATATACCATGGAGAAACCCTTTCGAGAAAAAACTCCACCAAGAATCAATGTATTATTTAATCTCTGAAGTAGATTACAATAACTCCAATTCCTTCTTGAGAATGCTTCTTCTGCCTTCACCAAATCTTCTTCACAACCTACAATAAAATTGATAATCACTCTCTTCAACTTGCTTGAGATAAATAGACTTTAGTAAACTTTGTAAAATACACAAGAGTTACAATTACAATGCTCAAGCCCTATCCCTAAAAGGTACGCCTCTCTCTTGCAAGTAAAGTTATACCATGAAGAACAATGTCAAATCCTTATCTTCATGTATTTGGGTGTCCCAAACTAAAGTACAAACTCAACCTTTATTCTATAAATATCTTCAAGGATTTATCCTCAAAGTAGGCACCCAAGAGTGGGCCCACTTAACTTAGCCTTCTGAAATATCTTACCATGCAAAGGAGTTAATTCCAAGAAGCCAACTTGGGCGCCCAAGTTGGGTCCAAGTCATTTCCTATTAACTGAAACATTTCTCAACACCATTCATGCAAGAATGGTCATCCCCTGTTAACTGAAGGTAGTCCCTGTTATCTTTCATGAAACTCAAGTCATTAGTCATGCATACCAAGTTAACTAAATTCAACTAGCATTCAACTAAAACTAACTGAAGATAACTAAACCATAACTGAACTGAACTGAACTGAACTAAACTAAACTAAACTAAACTGATTCTAAACTAAACTAAACTAAACTAAACTAAACTAAACTAAACTAATATGAACTGAACTGAACTGAACTTCATGCATGCAAACATCAAACCCTAACTCCTAGGATCTTTACATTCATTCAAAAGTGTTATCTCTTACTCTGAATAGTTAACTGAACTCAAGGTGAGTGTCACCTACCATGTGGGTGCCCCATGCGCCCCTAATATTTAGGAACCCATATTGGACACCCTCACATGCTCCTAACATTTAGAATTAATTAAAATTTCCAATTAACATGATTATTTCATCAAATATTAACCTCTTTCTAATCCTAGTGTTTGAGAACACTTTCCAAGGACTTATGAGATACATGAAATAAATAATGTTTAGGATTGCAATTAAATAGCATCCTATTCCCAACACATAGGTATCCTACATATGAAAAGGATTTTCATGCCATTATTTAGGACTTCAAACAATGAAAGAATAGTTATATCTTGTGAAAGGAGACTATCATCCACACATACCGCAAGCCTCTTCAATTTATCAAAACACAATGAAAGTTGCAGAATGATAGGCATCAAAGATAATCTTCCTACTCATAAAAAATTCACCTCAACATTCACCATAAGAAGGGAAGTAGTAATAAAGTTATATACTACTTGAGTAGACCTCCAAACACAACCCTAATAGTATTGTTAGATTAATTTTGGCCACCAAATAGAATATTGGACCCAATTGTGTGGCATTGACCCTAATTTTTCTAACACATACAATAAGATATCAAAAGATAATCAAGTACCTAATTTCTACTAGCAAGATGAGATTCTCTATCACATAGGTTGCATATGTGTTCCTACTAGGGAATGATAGAAGATGATATGGGAAGAAAACTATAACCATGTTGCATGAAACTTTAGAGTAGGAAAGACCATAGATGTACTTTAGAGGTATTTTTATTTACTAAAATGCATCATGATGTCACTTTATATATTAATTCAAGTATAGCTTGGGCCATTGCAAATCCTCTTAATCAAAAATAAGGATTGCACATGCCTCTTCCAATTATTGATAAACCTTCGTACTCAATTTTGATGGAATTCATGTTAGGCCTTCTCATAACCAAACATGGTCATGATTGTGTGTATGGGGTGGTAGATAGATTTCCAAACATGGCCATCATGGTATCTTGCAAGAAGGGGATCTCTTTAGAAGAAACTACCAATCTTTTCTTTGAGAATTTTGGGGTCCATTTTATGTTCCCATAGAGTATCATCTCTTACAAGGATAGAAGGTTTCTCAATAAATTTTGTTCCTCACTATGGGCCAATGATGGACACCAAGTTGATAAATTATATTGAATTTCATCCACAAACTAATGGGAAAAAATGTGGTGAATCAAATGATCATTCACATTTTACAAATATATCATTCAAATAATCCACAAATATGGGATGAGAGTCTACCATGTGTGCAACATAGTTACTATATTGCACTATGTAGATCAATAAGGTATTTCCATTTTAATTATGTTTTGGCTCCCATGGATGTAGCACTTTCGATCATGTTACATGACCTATCATCACATGTTGAGAAGGAGGTCACTGATAAGGAATCAAAGTTTCTTGAAAATATTCATAATATATATCCATCAACAAGTTTATGATATATTGTAGTGCACCAATCAAAAGTGTAAGGAATTATATGACCAATATTTTACACCTCATCAATTTTAGGTTGGAGATAAAGTATGGATTCATCTACAAACATAGTGGCTTGAGGGACCAAATAGGAAAATTTCCCTCTTCGATATGGGTGTGACACCAATCTCAAACACATTGGTGGGAATTATTTTTTCAAGCTTGATATGCCATCATTTCTAGGACTGCATCTTATTTTTCAATGCTGAGTTATTATGTCCATATTTTGAACCTCCATTGTTAGGCACCTTCGATGTTGTTAAGGACATCCATAGAGCATAATTTAATTTAGAAATTATTTTTCATCTAGATATTGATCCAATAATTAATTTTTTTTCAAGAAATTTAAGAATGAATATGTCCCTCTCTGTCATGTGGTATAGACTAGACAATTTCCTCATCAAGGCAAGTGGTTCACACAAGGATCAAATTTCTAAGTGCTTTCCTCATTTTTTGTAGAGAATAGGTGCAATGGGTACCATTTCCTCTAAAGGGGGAATGAATTATCCCATGCAATCCAAGAGTACTCAAGAGTGGCATTTGTATAGCCAAAGATAGAAAAAAATGAAATTCTAATTTTTCAATAATTTTTGTTTTCATAATTTGCATTTTTGGAGGTATTTGTAGTAGAATTATCCTTGAAAACTTTCACTAGTTTCTAAGGAAGGGTATCGTAGGCTACCTCCCAAGAAAATGAAACTAGTTATCTTGGAGATATTTCCAACGATTCCAAGAAGTCCAATTTTCACCCAACGAGCTAGGAGTTATGACCCTACCAAGTTGGGGTACCAAAATTAAATATCCTTGTAATTCTTAATTTATTAATTTATTTTTTTCTCCATCCAACTATCAATTTAAACTACCAAGGAAAACACAGATGTGGTGATATTTCAACTTCTTGATATTGTATTTAAGTGACCCATTTCGAAGATAATAAAGATGGTTTTGGAGGAATACATCTCTTCCAGTGAGTTTTCCAATTTGTGATTATTTTATATTAATTGTTGTGTTGTTCTATAATACAGACCAATTCCTCACTACATATTGTCCCTCGAATTCTCAAATAACTTTGACTTATGTAGTCTAAAACAATACCAAAATAAAATGATGCCAACCTTCACAAATGATTAAACTTTCTAAACCTTATCCTCATATTTAATCCCTTCTTACTCTTTAATTTAAAAACTGAAACATTGGAATTCAACCCAAATCAAGTGAGAGTTGAATCTACTATGTGCTTGTTTCATAATACACTTCTATAGGATTTTTTTCTTTCCTACATTTATTGTAACATGGGTAACATTGCTTAACTTGTAGACACATTTTTCCCTCTTTATATGGCCTCGACCTTTCTTTCCTCCATAGTTGTTTCTAGTGGATTTGAAGGCTTGATGAAAAAACCCAATTTATCCCCCACTCAAATTCTCTCATAATTTTGTACCCAAGGTGTTCCATGAGGCACGTCCCTTGAAACACCACCATATGTGATTCTTCCCATTCTTGATTTTGATAATGCTTGAAAATGGTTAAAGAATTTCACTTTAATTGGTTATTTTATGGGTAGGACCCCATTGAAATAATGCTTAGAGAGTGGGTCAGAAAAGATTGGACTCTGCATGGGATTCGACTCCTAGTGTTGTCATGCAAACCATCACCAAAGGGTTTTTTCTCTTTCGTTTGACTAAGGCCAATCACACTATGGTTGTCCTCAAGTGGGGACCCTTGCATGATCATTCTTCCCTTATAGTGTTTAAACCTTGGACTTGTGAATTTTTCATTTTAGATGACAAGTCTCTTTAAATCCCTATCTAGGTAAAGTATCATGGTCTCCCCTTGCCTTGCTGGAACTTCCTACCCAAAATAGCATCATAATTAGGCATTATGGTTTACATCAAACTTGAAATATTTTACTTGGCTCATCCTCACTGACATGTTTGTGTAGAGATAGACCTCTCCAAGGATCTCAAATATTCTATGAATATATAAGTTGGTCAATCCCGCTACTCTTAGCAAGCACAATATCCAATTTACCCAATTGTGCTATCGATGCCAATCCTCTAAGAATAATATTTGAGATTTCCCTTTGGAATCTATGTGCCCAAATCCTTCAACACAACCCTCACTAGGCCTAACAACTCCTGAAAAATAAGAAGAAGGTTGGTGCATGATGTTTAACTGATGAAATAAGAGGTCAAATGCTTCAAAGTCAGTTCCCAAAGCCTCTGGCTTGGGAGCTTCAACATCACAAGTGGATTCAAAACCATTGATGGTGAGAAATATCCCATCTTCCCTCTTAAGGAACCATCTTGTGAAGTGAGGAATAACCATGTTGCTACATAACCTGTCATGTCCTGCCACTCTTCCCCTCCTCTTGCAAGAAAAAGGGGGTCTCACAACCCACTAGGGTGCTAGGGAGAAGGTGAGTTCATACCATCAATATAGCTTACTACTTAAGATGGCTTCCAAATTTTAATCTATATGAAAAATGATTCATTGTTCAATAATATTTATTAAACTCTAGATGATCTAGATAACAAGGAGATGAGCCTCAACACTTGGCAATGAATTGTATTGAACATAGAATGTTCAAGGTTTAATAGAACTCCCATAAAAGTACTATGTTTGTGATGTTCATATTATATATTCATATTTAGAAATTATTTTCCTTCAAGAGGTCAAAGTGTTTAGTTTTTTCTCTTAAAAGTGTGTTGTGTCATCTAGCCTTCTAGCCATTTTTTTGTAGTAGCCAATAAATTGGCCAAGGAGGGGTTTCCACCTTTCTCTCTCCTATGTGGCATCAATAATTGGTTGATCATGGTTGTTACCCCACCAACCATGTTATATGGATTCTTTTCAATGTAAATAATCATTTCTTTGGAATTAGTAATGTTTATTCTCCCAATGATGCCATGGAGAGATCTTCTCTTTAGAGGTGGAACACTCATTCATTGTCAACTGCCACTTGAATTTTATGTGAGGGTTTTAATATGGTCGAAAATGTATATGATAAATGTGTTTACTTTCCTATGAAATGGACAACTAGCAAAAGGAAGGATTGATATATTATGCATAGTAAATTGGTTCTTTTTCATCCCAATGTTGGTTACTACCAAGACCATTCATTGTGGTGCACTTGGATAAATTTAATAGTGAGCCATGATAGAGTATTAAAGAGGCTTGATCATGCCATGATTTCAACCAATTCTTTCTTCTCATTTTCCAACTATTATTCTTTTCTAGTGGAACTATTGGTTGATTTTATCCTTTCATATCACTTCCTAATATAGTTTTGTATTGATTGAACTCTTCTTAAGCCTAATTATATGAGGACTCAATTATTCTTAACACATCACTTATTCACCATAGGACCACATCAACACACATCCAACATGTTTAGAATTTAGAGCCTCACCCCATGCATAGGGGTAGTTGGATAACATGGTGGAATGATGCCATCATTTGTATGTCATGGCTCCTTCACATTTATGCACAAAAAATTGATTTTTTTTATCATTACTCATATGAGTTCACCACTCATGAACTTCACTTGGCCACCATCACTTTGGAAGATTAGCAATTTAATCTAGTCGTCCAACTCTAGGTGGCTCAAATATGATCTAGCAGAAGTAGATTTATGATGCACATACAACCTAGGGAGTTCAAATTAAAGCTTGACTACATTGACTCAAGATTGGTATCAAAGTGAAGAAAAAAGAGTTTTACAGACTTACCAAACCTCCCATTCCATCTAATAGATACAAGAGGGACAAAAACTCTTGCATGATTTACCATAAATTTTGCAAGCCTTTGTTTTCCATTATGAATAGGTCTTCTTAGTGTAGGAGTTATCTCTAGCTAGGAAATCTACTTTTCAACAATATCTTGTTGTCCCTTGGCAGGTATATAATGTTCAACACACCTTGTGAAATCAAATTCCTACTTAAGATGACCTCAAGGAGGCTATTTTCCATGGACAATAACAAAGCTCCTAGCTTGGACGACTTTCCCTGTGAATTTGATAAAACCTTTTGGATACAATGGGTGATGACCTACATCATGTCTATATTGAGGCCATTCAAATTGGTTCATTAGGAAACAAAATCAATAAAGGAAATATCAAATTCATACCGTAATTTGAGGATCCTGAGATATTTGCAATTAGAGGCCCATCACACTACTTAATGTCTCATACAAAACCATTTCTAAATCCTTGGCCATCAAGCTCTGATCCATGCTCCCCCTAATTGTTCAACTTGGAAAAATAGGATTCATTAAATCCAAGTTCATCCTTGATTAAAAAAAAATGTTTGGGAAGGAATGCAATGGGCTCATCACTCTCAACATCCTTCCTTTTTCATCAAAATTAATTTCACCAAAACTTATGATCAAATTGAATTTCCTTTCATTTTGGCCATGTTATAGGCTCTTGGATTCAACCTGCACTTCATTCAAACTGTCAAAATGTTATTTTTTTATGCCTCTACTTGTATCACCATTACTAGCCAATAATCCAATAATTTTGGGTTTCACAGGCCCATCTACCAAGGATGTCCTATTTCCCTAGCTCTTTATGTTTTAGTGATTGAGGGGTTTGGATACTTGCTAGTTCAAGCAGTTTCCCAATCTTGTGTTATCTAGGGATTTTTCTTCCTCATTCTTCATAGTAGCTAGTTAATGCTCACTTTAGCAATGACTCTTTCCTCACTCTCCTTGAGAAGGGCAATATTAATCAAGCCCTCCATTTCCTAGATACCTTTTGGCAAGGTTTAGGATCTATCATCCAATAGAAAAAGACCCGATGCTACTACGAATCCTACCTTCCCAAACCAACTTAGCTCAATTATTTTTGGGTGGAAGTGGATTGGTCGTGGAAAAGTCTTTTGATTCTTATGGATTCTATTTTCATTTTAAGCCTTAATCACCACACTTTGGCAAGTTGTTAATACTCAAATTGAGAAAAAAAATCTAGTATTAGATCACTAAACCTCTCTCGCTAGCTAGAAAATTTTAGATTTACACTAAAATTCTTTCAACCACTCATGTCTACTACTCCTTATGTTGGGTTCCTTCTAAGTCATCATACTTAAAAATATTGAGAAACTCATATATGATTTTCTCTTGGTTTCTAGTGATAGGAATCATAGCTTCCATCATGTTTCCTAGGATTTTTGTTGCCTTCCTTAGGACATTGGGAGACTTAGTATAAGGTGATCCGACAATAATGGGTTACACTTTTTGGCCAAACTTGACATTGAAATTAGCATTTTTCACAACATCTTCACTTTTTTACACCTATAGCAGCTAAACCATTAAGAATTTAAAGATGAAGCAAACTAGTGATTTGTGAGACTTTATGTGTAGATTATAATTATATTTAATTAAAAATAAATTGTGAATCATTTTATGTAATTTTTAATAACTTAATTTTTCTACTAAATAACATTTTTAAAAAGTGGTGTTTACTGTGTAATGCAAACTTTTTTTTATAGAAAGGATATAATTCTAATTTTTAATTTAATGTAGAATTTTCACACCAATATCTAGGGAATGGATATTTTTTCATAATTTTTTGTTACATATATATTTTTTTAAAATTAGTTTTTTAAGTCAAAGTAATTATAATTTGGACAGAGGTGTATTGTGTAACACATTTTTTTTTGTATGCATCTGAATTAACTTATTCTTTTTTTGTTGGAATAAGGACATCAATACCTAGTGGACATGTAGTTTTTAGAAAAAAAAATTCTTTATTTTCTTATTTTTTCATATGTGTGAAACAAAGATCTTGATGCACATTGAAAAACCTACATTCATGAGAAATAAATATAAATATAATAATCAAATTAAATATATTTAAAATTATACTTTTTGGGAAGCTTATAATAAGGGCTACATACTTGCAAAACATAAATTTTAAATGAATTCATTTGATTGCCCAAAAGGTAAATCAAAAGTGGCTTTTTATCAATATTTTGATAGGTGTAGAGGAGACTCCATCATATGTATGGTTTAAAATTAGTAGGATTCTATCCAAGGGGGCTTGATCTAAGGGGGTTTGATCAAACCCTCTTTAATTAAAATCCTTTAAATGAAACCTTTCAAGGCTTAAATCATTATATTTTCTAAAAATATGTGATTTTAGGCAAAAAACAAGATGTTCCCGAAAGTGTAACCCATTATTGTGGTAGCACCCTATAATTTTCATTCACTAGTAAGGCATTTCTCTGTGTGCCAAATGGATTATTCATGTGTTTGATGGTAATGAACCTCAAAATATTCTTATTTGACATTGCATTAGCTTTGGCTTCCCATTTGGGTTCCCTTCTTGGAAAGGCCTAGACTTGGGAACCATTCTTACTATGCAAGAGTTGGTTATTATTCAAGGAAGCTTTTTATCAAAGCCATTTAAAAGGCTAGAGAAGCTACCAAACCTTGGTTTAGATGGGTGAATAATGACTTCCACAATGGGTTATCCATCAATCAACAATCCATCTAGTGGTCTCCTATTCTCAAGTTTTAAGTTCAATCTCTAGCCAGGTTGCCTTGGATCCATTCTCTTTGCCTTTTCAAACATAGAGTGTGGACTCTTCTACACCTTATTCATTGAGCCACCAAGAGCTTTCTTTTGTGGCCTAAATTCAAGCTTAAGTTCAAGCTTACCAATCAATACTAGGGGAATTTTTAAGTTGTTATTGCATCTATTCTCCGTCAAATGCTTCATAAGGTTGGGTTTTGATCTCTCAAACCTTGGTGGAAGGATTGGAAGTGGTACCTAGATACCTCTCTTCAAAATTATATGCGTTTTAAATTTAAAATTAGAATTGGAAACAAATAAGTTTGAACAAATTTATGCATGCTAAATTTAAAATTTTGTAAAGTAAGATTGAACAAAAGAAAAAATCTTTCAAAAGAAAAATCTCAAATTTAATAATTTAAAAGGAGAAAATAATAACTTTTGTCATCAAAAGTGTCCAATTTCATTTGAGTTCTACTTAAACATCTTTCCATTCAATAATAAAATGGTGAACAATAATTTTACAACTCATCTACATCAAAAGAAAAAAAATAGTAAATAATTATTATATTTTTATATTGACTGAATCCACCTTAAACTATTAAAGCAAATGAATGTAACCAATTAATTAGCTTGTACTTAGACTAAAATTGCAATTAATTAGCTTGTACTTGGACTAAAATTGCAATTTTCTGTTTTCTTTAATGGGATGGAAAAATAGAAAAATAGTAAAACCCACTTGATACGTGGGCGACAGGTCAAAGTTCTGTTCATTTTGCCTTTGCTATTCAACTCTTGACTTTGACGACGGTGTTCTTCAACACAAATACTACAGTTGGTAATTCAATTTGGTATTATATCTCTCAACTGGGTCAGAATTAAAAAGAAATGATTATATACTAATATTTTCTCTGGCTTAATGACTGGTAAACAGCACAACTGTTGAAATTATTCTGTTATTTTTCTGTGAAGTTTTTTCTCAGTCCTGAATTTAAAGAAACTGCAAAAAGTTTAGGTTTCTCTAAATAGTGCATGGCGTTGGGGCAGCCCAACTACCTTTAGAAAGTTACAACTATTGTCCATAAAGAGGGGGTTGTAGACAAGTTAGATGAAGTTGGTCTTTAAATTTCTAGTTGTCAACTCAAGGCCTAACCCAATGACTTGAATTAAACTACCAACAACCCCATGATTTAAATACGGTATAATAAAACTACATTCTGGATTAGGTATCAGGAAGAACACAAGAGTTTTCAATAGGAGTATAAATACTTCATTTATTAATATTTCATTTCAATAATATAACGTGCAATACTTTCTAACGTTGTAAAACTGTTGAAGCCCTTAATTTCAATTGGGCTTAGTTCAAGTAGGAAACAGTTTTACATCAGTATAAATTGTTGAGCGTTCTCGGTGTATAGTATAAAGAAGAGATTAGGTACTAAAAATCTCATTCTCATAATCATAACGTCTAGGGAAGAAAACCCTTGTCCTGTAAGCTCATTACTGTGTCAATCAGGCACTTGTCTATAGGCGTAAATGAAAGACCCAGGTCTCTGAGCTTCTGAGTAGACATCTTAAAGGGCTCTTTCTTTGGATTTTTCTCGTCTGAACACCTGCAGGGATACATACAAAGATTCAGATTTTTTGTTTCAAATTATTATAACATAATCTTTTCGACTGCTAAATAAAAATCTTATGTACATACAAAGATTAAGATTTTTTTGTTTTTTGAAATGGGCAAATTATTATAACATAATCTTTTCGACTGCTAAATAAAAAGCTTATGTACTTTGTCGGACTTGGGTATTGTGGAAACAATTTGGCCAACATTTGGACTAGTTGAGCTCGGTGCATATTGCTTTCTGCACACAGATATCGCCCACAGGCAGATGGTGTCTCATACACCAATATGTGAGCTTCTGCAACATCTCTCACGTCTACATATGCCTGAGTTAAGTTTGCATATGTTTTTGCAGAGCCTGCACATCATATAGATTGATTGAAAAAACAAAAAAATTAACACTTCAATTTTAAAACTTCTTATAATTAAAGAATTCTTCCAAGAAGAATGTAGTGATTGAGAACCAATTTACCGGTCAAGTATTTCATGATATGAGCAGTGCTGGCATTGATGGAAGACTGCAGCAGAGGGCCTAAAACCAAACATGGGTTAACCACCACCATATCCAAATTCCTTTCTTGGGCTACCTTCCATGCAGCTTTCTCTGCAACAGTTTTGGCATAGCAGTACCAGTTCTGTAACATCAATGAAAGCCTAATATGTTAAGTTTCTCTTCATAGTTTGAGACTAATTAATTAGAACAAATATTTTGAGGGCTAAGTCGTACATTGGTTTGAATGCAATAATCTAAATCACTCCAGCAGTTTTCATCAACAACAAAGTGGGAATCTCTGTTTGGGTCCATGTAAATTGCACCTATTGAAGAGGTGAGCACAAGCCTCTTCACTCCACATTTTGCAGAGGCTTCTAACACATTGAGCGTTCCCTTCACTGCTGGTTCTATCACTTGTTGCTGCATCCCCATCACCAAAATCTCTGATTATAAAAGTCTTGAGAACATTAAACAGATCGTATTCATTTAAGGTCTATAACTTACAGGATCATCTGTGAGAAGGCAGGCCATGTGGAACACACCATCACATCCTCTAAGAACTTCAGAGAGACTCTCATAATCAAGAATATCAGCTTTGACAAGGTGAAGTCTCTCTTTTCCTCCTTCCAACTTTCTCAGATGTTCATACTTGCTATCCTCTGCACTTGCCAAACCCAATCCAAAATTAACATGATTGATTTGCATTAAATGATAAGTAAAAGTTTTCAGAAAATTTGTGCAAATTTTGTTTACATACAACATTCTGGATTGCATTTTATAAAATACCAACAAAATAAAAGAAAATGATATAAACTAACCAGGATTGCGGACTGCTCCTCTAACAGTATAGCCCTTGCTTAGTAACATCTTGACCAGCCAGGAAGCAATGAATCCTCCTGCTCCGGTCACACAAACTGTCTGTTTGTTCATTTCAAGAGTAGGAGGAAACTCAATCTTGTAAAGAACTCTATTTCCCTTCCCCTTATGTAGACATACCAAACGAACCTGACCACATCAACAAAGTCATTATGACGTTGGCAGTGCCGTTTCCAGACAATGCCCATTGGTAACTATCAAAGACGCTTTCCGTTGAAAGCATGGTGCGTTGGTCAAGGCCGACTAATTCCACTATCTTAATGCAGGATATGGGCCCATAAAAACTATTAAAGCCTTCAAATTTTGAGATGGGTTTTCTGAGAAAATGTCTCTATATTTAAATTTATTTTTAGTAATCTAGAGCTTCATCTCTTTCCTTTTTTTTATAATCTGTACCGGCTTTTATTCAAATAAATATATATTTTTGATAAATTTTAGAAAATATATGGAACCATACATTGTAATAATTGTAAAAAGTTTAGGTAGGAGTCTCAAGGTGAGGGATGTTTAGACAGTGTTGGAGGAGGGAAATGTGGTGGAATGGTTCCAATTTCTTGGTATTTTCTGCACGGAGACATTGATGCAACACAAAGCTTCGGCGCATATGGGTTGCCAGTTCTTGAAGAAAGTGAACAATCTAGAACCCATGATTGACTTCAAATGGATAGTGGAGTTTGATGTCACCCTTGATGCCATCATATTATGGGATGAACCCCTCTCATTCAAATATTATTGACAGATACAAATATAATATTAATTAGAATAGTTAAAAAGAAAAATCTATCAATAATATGTACTATCATGCAATTACAGCAACAAAGAAAATTTGTAAAAGACAAATAACTATTAAAGAAAATGATATTTAGATGATATAAGATCGCCTAGTCTATAAGATATTTGCATCAGTATAACATCATCATTTATAAATATAATGGGTTGAAGAGCAATTACAAAGTTAAACATGTAATTATACAAGACACCATCACAATCAAAAGATACTAACATAATTATATATGAATGTCATTATCTTGAAAAAAGAATCATACATGATTATGTTTTTGATGATAAAGACAATGAATAAAGAAGATAAAAAACAAATACAAATCTTTAATACCAACTTTTAAATTTAATGTAATCTAAATAACATTAGAACAAAACCTATTCAAACTTTTAGAAATGACCAAACTTTTAAACAAATTATCTTTATATTTCTCTTTTTAACTTAAATTTTAAAATGTATATTTTAAGTAACATTATACTTATCTATTTATGATTAGATTTTAAATTAAGGAACTGAAGATAATCCATCATTTTTATATCTACACTTAGTAGATAGATATATCCTTGACTCTCAACTGAAGAAGTTTCAATCATGACTCATGCTTCCATATCGATTAACTATACGATTCTGGACTTGCTATGAAACCCTCCAACCAAGTAAAAATAAATAAATTGAAATTAAAAACAAACAAATCTAATACAAATTGTACTTGATAGGCTAAAAACCCAAACGAATCCTGTCATCAAGAATACCTCATTTTGAAGTAGGTAAAAAACAATTATGAATCTCACTACTTTATTAAAGTGACTGCAATCTGTTCTTATTAATGGTGGATGGAAAAAGCAGAAAACGCACTTGATACGTGGGAGACAGGTTAAAGTTCTATTCATTTTGCCTTTGCTATTCATCTATTGACTTTGACGATGTGTTCCTCAACACAAATTTTCAGGGTAGATAGACCAGCTGATAATTCAATTTTGTACTATATTCTTCAACTGGGTTAGAATTCAAACCACTTTGAGAGTTTAAATTCTCTGAGACGCATGTATTTATCTCTTGTTTTCAAAGATTAATCAGTAGTATGTATAGATATCCTATTCAATGCTTGTGGAACTAATATTTTCTCTTGCTAAATGACTGTTAAATAGTATACAGTTAAAATTATTCTCTTGTTTGTGAATTAAGCCAGTTTTATAATATCTAATACAAAAGACAATTACAACTCCAAAGTGTGTTCACGCTAAGCAATACATATGATGGGGTTGCCATGTCTGAAAAAAGAAATGGCAACTAATTGTTGTTTTAAAATTGTGATTTATATGGCTTTTGCAATCTTTCAATGAAATATGAATACGATGGTTCCTCCAATTCGAATTGAAGTTTTGTCTTTTTCTTAATTCAAAGAAACTTCCCAGAAAAAAGGTTTATGTTTTCTCTGAACACAAGAAGTGCATGGCGTTGGGTTAGTCCAACTACCTCAGAAAATTAGAACTAATTCTCCTTTCAAGGGTGGGTTGTACAAAAGTCAGATGAAGTTATATTTCTCAACTAAAGACCTGCCCCCATGACTTGCAGTGCCCTAAATAAATGAAATTATATTCTCTAGTTCATTTTTAATTAAATCATGAAGAATAAGTGTTTTTAGTAGAATTTAAAAAAACAAAAAAAAATCATAATTTATGAATATAACAAATAAATATTTAACTTCATTTATATAAATATATAATTTTTGAGAAATAGTATAATATTTAGTAATTTATGTTAGGATGTTATATAAATAAGAATTTTATCTAAGTTTTAAATGCATATAAGTTAATCACAAATGTAGATTAACAGAATAGTGTTATTTTATATTCAATATTATTAGAAAGTTACAAAGAGTAACATATAAATATATAGATCTCTTGGATGTATAGATGAAGAAGATGACAAGTTCAAGAGGTATGAGTTAACTCTCAATCACTTTCAATCAAGACATGAGTTAACTTAGTCTAATTGAGAAGTTAAGAGTTGAATTGTTGATTAAAGGATCAATTCCCTCAACCTAACTAAGATAGAGGTGGTAACTAATTATCATCAATTGAGAGTCGGTAAGGTAGTGATGACACTTGTTTACGTCAAGCCAAGGTATAAACATGTCATTACTAGCTATTTAGGTAATAACTATTAAATATTTTAATTATCTAGAGAAAATATTAAATAGGTGCAATATCACACTTAGAATATAACCTATTTAAGGTGAATAAAATATTACACCAACACAACCTAATACATGCAACTTGGAAGAAATGAGAAATGAAAAATAGTTCTCAACGATTAGGTCATGTTAGGTATCCATATAATGATCTCTTAAAAAAAATGGTAGGAGAAAACTCATAGGACAAAACCCCCCAAGAGAGGATAAAGGGATAAGGTCTAGGTGACCGCCCTGAAAAAATAAGAAGGATAAAATCCCATGCATGGAAAAGATCCCTCCCAAAATAGAGAAAAGAAGAGAGACCATGCAAACCCCCATCAACATGTAGTTTACTACACTAATCATGGACGTTTGAGATAAAATGTTGAAGATGGTCTAGAATCGCTAAAAAATATTTCTCCTCTTGTGAAGAAACAAAGCCAAAGATGTATGCAATATACTTCTTGAATCTACAAGGAATGTGAGTGAAAAAATTAGAATATATGATGTATCTTGAAGCTTCTCAAGTGTCACCATGCCAATGTTTAGAGGTCCACAACCAATTTAGGACCTAACTAAAAATGTGAGAAATTAGAATCTTGAGGAAATTGATGCCAAATAATATCCAAAGATGAAGATAAATCCTCTTAATGCTACTCAATGATCTCCAAGCTAATACCAAAATGTGACAAATGTTAATTAGATGAATCAAGTACCTTGTAAGATTTAGGCATAGTAATCATTGATGTATAGTGCTCACCAGATAAGAAAATTAGATTGATAAGAATTTGGTACTCCTAAAGATGTTAAGATGAATGATAATTAAATCAATATATGGACTTGTTAATAACTACAAAATTATCACTATAGAAGTACTTAGGTTTAGGCAGAGAAGGAATAAGAGGTTCTCAATGTTCCCTTATGATATCCAAAGAAGACAATGATGCAACTCCATAGGAGTTGCCATCAAAGAGGAGAAGAACATCCTTAATGTAATGATGTCCTCCAAGTTTATAAGATGAAACTCACAAAACAAGGCAAGTACTCATCCCACAAAACTATATCTAGGAGACTAATATGAACTTGCTACAAGGAATCATTACAAGTCATGAATGAAGAAACACTAAATTTAGATGGAGCAATAGGTAATGTACATGTCCACGTAAGTTGACTGAGTATGAATATTTTCAAATTATAGATTAGAATAACCTTCCAACTTAATATAATTATTAGATCCTGAAGATTTTTTTAATTCATCAACTTGTTTTAGAAGAAATTCATGTTTATCATATTTTTTCTTCCCGCAGTAACCACATTTGAACCTATATGATTTAGGAGGATTGCTAGAATAACCAAATGGTGATGAGAGAGAGTGAGAAACATGATTATCTCCCCCAAGGCCACTCAATAATAAAACTAATAAATAAAAGATAAAATCATAGAATCAATTCCCAAATTTACACAATCATGAGACCACCCTAGAAAATTATGATGATGGAATGTTATAACTAGTACAATTATATTTTTCACTTGCTAAATCAATGAAGTGATCTTGATCCCAATTTATTAAAAATACCAAAAGTAGGCCGCAAAGATAAAACTATAATCTTTGGTATAAAATAGGATAGATCAAACTAGACCAATGAGAAGTACATGAGAGATTATGCACTCTATCTTTAAATTGTATCAAAATATGAGCCCAAGTGGAACCCCAAAAGTTCTCAAAATAAGAATTAATTAATATCACCCATGAGAATCTATAATTTATAATAAAATAGACATCAAAATAAAGAACCATCTACAACACTATGAAGCTCTCAAATAATTATCTCATTTTTAAAAAAATCTCAAAAAATGAGCAAAAATGAGCAATGTGACTTCTAAAGTTTAGCACAAAAAATCAAAAGCTCAATGGAGCATGATCAAGGAGTAGGGGAAGAAATGGTTGATCTTTCATGCTAGAATCAATGGTGAATATTCTAAAATTCCTCCAAAATATTCCCAAACCATCAGCAACTTTCCCAAAAATTATCTTGCATATGTAAAATTATAGTTTGAATTCAAAAAAACACCTACATGTAGGATGGGAAACTACATATTAAATACTAGGTGGATTCACTCCCATGCAGGAAAAGAAGATGGTGCATTATAAAAAACTATCATTGCTAGCAGTGCCCTAACAATGCAAAGGTCATAAAGCTTCTCAAGCTACTAATTGCTAGAGGTTAGCCAAACTGCAAGTGTTGTGAATGGTGCCAAATGACATTGTGTAGACATAAGCCTATGCAATACTACACAAAAAAATGGTTGTATGATCCATTAGTAGAGGAGGAAAAAACATTGAGAGTAGGAAAAAGTGTGTTGACTTTGATGATTTAACAATTAATTGTTAGATTTTTGGGACCATTTTAATAGAATGGCATAAGCATATTTGACCCTAAATTGTCCAAAAAATTAGGAACCCACTGGATCTAGAATGCATCTCCCAACTTCAAACCCTTACATATTTTTCCTTTAGTGTCCAATTTAGATTCTTTAAAAGGAAAAAATAAATTTCTCAAATGCTCTAAACTCAATTGTAAGATCAGATTTGCTCCATCAATCTTCAAATTCACCATTAATAAAAATCATAAAGAAAAACCCTTAGAATATGATACAATTGCTCTCAAAAACTTTAAAAATGACTAAATTTAGGACATCATGGATCTAATACCATGTTAGAATTTTAAATAAACAAGAATTCTACCGAAGACCATAATCCCTATAAACTAATCATAAATCTAGATAAGTAGAATAATTATATTTTATATTCAATATTATGGGACAAGCTACTAATATTAACACATAATATATAGGCTACTTGGATACATGCATCAAGGAGATGACAAGTCAAAGATGTTTGACTTAACTCTCAATCACTCTCAATCAAGAGGTGAGTTAACTTAATCTAGTTGAGAAGTCAACAGTTGATCTGTCAATCAATGGATCAATTCACTCAATTTGACCAAGATAGAGGTGGCACCTAACTACCATCAATCAAGAGTTGATGAGGTAGTGGTGACACTTGTGTACCTCAAGTCAAGGCATAAACTTGTCATTATTAGCTATATAGGGGAGAATAATTAAATATCCTAATTATCGTAAGTAAAAGTTTATTAAATACCTAGGTGCAATATCACACTTAGAATAAAATATATCCAAGGTAAGTTAAATATTACACCAACAAATTAAGAGAAATAAACTTTTGCATATAATTGAGAGATTGCCACTATGGGTGGGAAAATAGTGGCAAGACATTTTTTGCCTTGATAAGGCTCCTTGTAGGTTTAGAACATGGAGATGATGAGAATGATGAGGATAATAAGGAGATGAAGGGTAAATTAAATAGGAATTTTGGAAATGTTGAGGAGGAAAAACTATTAGATCTATGGTTTGAGGCTCATTAGCAAGCTTTTGAGGTGTGTTCAATGCTTGCTAGGAATGTTGGCTCCCTTATCATTGAGAGTCCATAAATGACTATTGTATGGTGGTTTTTTCCATTGGTTGTGGCTAAAAATAAGGTTTGAAATGTAAGTTTCTAGATTCCCTTATTCCTTATGAAAGGTTTGAACATAGTGTTGATACCCTCATTAGAGTGGTTAGTGGGTGTATTTTTACTAAAGTGGCATGGATGATAAAGACCCCATTGATTGCATAGAATTTTGTGAACCTCGTATGCCCTCTTGCATTTCTAAATGGGATCATAGTAAAAGTATCTATTTCTAGAGAACTAGTTATCTCCTCCCCTGGGAAAAAGTTGTCTATTACATTGATTTTTTTATGTAGGGGGTAGTGACTCAATCACTCAAAGAATAAATGTAAAGAGGGATGGACTAGGTAGGTTTTTTGAGGCATCTCAAGACTTTATAGTTACAATTTGTATAGATTTAAGGTTACATGCAAAGAAATATTGGGTGGAAGCTATTATAGTTATGCCCTTTTCCAATCCTACTCAATCCTTATCTTTGAATCTAGTTGGTGATGGAAATATTTTTTTCCTAAGGATTATTGATTCAATAGCTAGTAGGACCTCTTGTAGGTTGGAGATGTCTCTCATTCCTAGCAATTTTTAAGAGCTAGGCCAAACATTGATATTTTTAGGAAATGAGCATTGAGAAAAATAGAAATTATGTATTCATATTGAAATTGTAGCTATGAGGAATGGATTCTTCTTGATTTCCATATTGAACCATGAAAATTATGCTCAAACTCTCTTGGATTGAGTGTAGTTTCTAGGTAACTCATGGCTCTTCCTTAAAAAGTGGAAAGAAAATTTTGATCCTAAGAAGAAATGCATCAACAAGGTCCCCATCTGGGTTAGGTTCTTAGGCTCACCATTAGAATAGTGGGAGGATAAAGTTTGGAGGGTATTGCTAACTCTCTCAATCAGCTCATAGTTATTAATACAATGACTAAATCTAGGAAATATTTTTATATGCCAAATTTTATGTAAATGTGGATGTAGACATGGTGCTTCCTTCTTCTATTACATTATCTTCTAATTTGGTGAGTGGGTTCAATAGATTCTCTATGAGTACTCCACAGTTATGTGCTAAAATTTGCTACAAAGTTGGCAACTCTACTACTTTTTGCCTAACTAATAGGAGGAAACAATTCTCCAAGAGGAGAAAATAAAATTTATGTCTAGGTCTCTTTAAACCTTGAAAGAAGTTGGCCCTAGTGAGTGGTACTGATGAGAGTACCATTCCTCAAATAGGTAGCTTATCTTTGGCAATAATTGTTTTCCACTTTTAGAGTACCTTGGCTTTGAAGAGAGGGCTTTGGAGGAGGCTTGTTGGGAATGAATTTTTTAAAATGAGGGCCTAGTTGGTGCTCTTCATTCCTCCATCTCGCCTTTCACAAGTAAGGATAAAAGGAAGAAGAACTTGGTGGAGAGGTTAACAAGAAGCCCTATGAATCCTTATGGTTTAGAATTAGCAATTAACAAAAAAGAGTGCCACCAATAAGGAAACTAGCCTCAATGATTTTGTAGCTAGGGATGCTAGTAATATTCAAATCTCTTTGAACTACTATGAATTCAAGTTACCTTGATTCAACTAGTCTCTTGTTTTATTCAATGATTCTTAGTTGTTTTTAGTCCCTTTTGGGAGGTCCTAGAGTTGTTCTTATTTGTTTGTACACTCTTAGTTTTGTTTGTTTCTTGTCATTGTTTCTTTGATAGGTACTAGGCTCCATTGTTATACAAGTTTTAGTCTTTGTAAAAGGGTTGGGACCCTTTCAAAATCCCATTTAAAAGTTCCTAATAAAATAATAATTTAATAATATAATTAGTACAAACATTTAATTTCTTACAAGTAATAAATAATTTAGTTTCTTAAGAGTAAGACAACTCATTATTTAACTTCTTAAGAATAACATAACTTACAAGCAATACAATATTTATAATTTAACTTGTTAAGAGCTCAACAAAGATTTAAATATTTGATTCCTTACAAGCACTCAAACAATTAACTTCTTAAGAGCAACAACTCAATAATATAATAGAAGACTAAAATCACTACTTAAAATTTCACAATAAAAACTCAAAGCTTTGACCACTTAATCTCAATCTCTTAAACTTTTCAATAAAAATATAAATAATTTATTCAATATTTTATTTGAAATATACACCACAATACTTTCTTAGCTGGTAAAATGCTGCAGCCTTAAATTCAATTGGGCTTAGTTAAAGTAGGAAACAGTTTTACATCAATTCCATAGAAGAGCTTTTTGGGTATATAGTCCAAAACCAGGAGATATAGATGGTGAAAATTTCTTCTTATATACATAAAGTCTAGGGAAGAAAGCCCTTGCCCTGTAAGCTCATTATTGTGTCAATCAAGCATTTCTTTATAGGGGTAAACGAAAGGCCTAAGTCTTTAAGCTTTTGAGTAGATAATTTATAGGGTTCTTTCTTTGGATTTTCCTCGTCTGAACACCTGCAGGTATAAATAGAAAGATCATGAAACTTTGTCTGAACACCTGCATCTATAAACAGGAAGATGATGGAAGTCTGTAAAAGGGCAAATTATTCTAACATAATCTTTTTGACTAATAAACAAAAAGCTTACTGACACTGCAGGTGTAAATAGAAAGATGATGAAAGTCTTTAAAAGGCCAATTTATTCTAGCACAATCTTTTTGACTAATAAACAAAAAGCTTATTGACATTGTCTGAACACCTGCAGGTATAAATAGAAAGATGATGAAAGTCTTTTAACATAATCTTTTTGACTAATAAACAAAAAAAACTTACTTTGTAGGAGTTGGGTATTGTGGAAACAATTCGGACAACATTTGGACTAGTTGAGCTCTGTGCAGATTGCTTTCTGCACACAGATATCGCCCACAGGCAGATGGTGTCTCATACACCAATATGTGAGCTTCTGCAACATCTCTCACATCTACATATGCCTGAGTTAGGTTTGAATATGTTTTTGCAGATCCTACACATAGGGGAAAAAAAAACTAGTAAATTTACTGTCAACAGTAAATTTGAAAGCATTTGACATATAAGTAAAGCTGTTTAATACATTCCATTTCAAAAAAATATATGATTAAAACTATTCTAAGAAGAATGTAGTGATTGAGAACCAATTTACCAGTCAAGTATTTCATAATATGAGCAGTGCTGGCATTAATGGAAGACTGCAACAAAGGACCCAAAACCAAACATGGGTTAACCACCACCATATCCAAACTCCTCTCTTGGGCTATCTTCCATGCGGCTTTCTCTGCCAGAGTTTTGGCATAACAGTACCAGTTCTGCATCATCAATGAAGGCCTAATCTGTTAAAAGTTGTCTTCATATTTTGAGTCTAATTAATTAGAACCAATATTTTGCAGGGCTAAGTCATACTTTGGTTTGAATGCAATAATCTAAATCACTCCAGCAGTTTTCATTGACAACAAGGTGGGAATCTCTGTTTGGGTCCATGTAAATTGCACCTATTGAAGAGGTGAGCACAAGCCGCTTCACTCCACATTTTGCAGAGGCTTCTAACACGTTGAGCGTTCCTTTCACTGCTGGCTTTATCACTTGTTGCTGCATCGCCATCACCAAAACCTCTGCTTATAAAAAGTTTCAGAACAGTAAGCAAATTATATTGATTTGTCTATAACTTACAGGGTCTTCTGTGAGAAGGCAGGCCATGTGGAACACACCATCACATCCTCTAATAACTTCAGTAAGACTACCATAATCAAGAATATCAGCTTTCACAAGATGAAGCCTCTCTTTGCCTCCTTCCAACTCCCTTAGATGTTCATACTTGCCATCCTCTGCACTTGTCAAGCCCAATTCAAAACTAACATGAATGATAGTAAACTTTTTAACAAAATTTGTGTAAATTTTGTTTGTATTAACATTTTACATCACACAACCATGCAATTTATGTGATTGGAATTAGAGAACTAAATCCTTGCTAAAATTCCAAACCAGAATTAAACAAACACCAGACCAGGACTAAAATCTAAAACAAATGATATAAACAAAAGTTAGAATATTGACCAGGATTACGGACTGCTCCTCTAACAGTATAGCCCTTTCTTAGTAACATCTTGACAAGCCAGGAAGCAATGAATCCTCCTGCTCCGGTCACACAAACTGTGTGCTTAGTCATTTCAAGACTTTGAGAAATCCCTCATTTGCAAATAGCTCTATTTTCATTCACCTTATGTAGACATACCCATCGAACACAATAACATCAACCAAGTCAGCATGACGTCGTCATAACTTCTGCTAGACATTGTCCTTATTCAGGACAACAGACGTTTTCTGTTAAGAGGAGGGTAGGTTGGACATGGCCTACTGTATCCACTATGTTAATGCAGGGTATGGGCCCAGAACTTACATTTAAAAGCTATTAGAACCTTCAAATTTTGAGATGGATTTTGTTAAAGAACATTATTTATCTTTGAAATTCTTTTTTTTTCTTTTTTCCTTTAAATTTTTTGGGAGGTCATCCACAAATTATATGTAGCTGTCCAATATGGGAGCACGAGCCTTTTTGGGCTGAACCTCTTCGGCTAAGAGCCAAGGACTGAGGGGTATCCATTCCACCAAATTCGCCCAGGCACGATCTCGGCCTCATCATAATTATTAATCGGAATTGGGTAGCCACCCCCTATCAACTACAGTGTGTTTGGTAAATGCTGGCACGACAGGCCCTTTGGTACCACGTGGATGATGGGGAGACTATACATCGACTCCACCTAGTTCACAGGTTTGAGCATGTCCAGTGGCCAACGGTATTCGATTGGGAGATAGTAGCAAGGTTTTTCGTGCCAAGTCGTCACCTTAGTCATAGTGTGTCGTCGGGTTGTTGTCGGGTTAGTTGTTTTAATTTAGTCCATTTCCCCTTGAGTATTTATTTAATTTCAAATTATTAAGGATATTAAATGGCTTGTGTAGTTAAATTGATGATTAAATATATCTCTTTGTAATGTTGAAAATGTAGTTATTTATTGATTAATTTAATTTAATTAATAAAATAATCTAATCTTGGATTAGATTTATTTTATTGACTAATTAGATTAATGGGGATAAAATGATATAAAGTAGTTGTTTTGGCATTATTAGATAGTATGACTTAAATTAAAAATAAATAAAAAATGGAAGTCATGTTGGATATTTAGAGTTAAATTAAAATAAAAATAAAAATGTGTTTTTAATTTAACTTTTTGAAATTTTAGATTAAATAAATTCTTTGCAAACTTTGAAATTCTTTTGTTTTAAAAGAAATTTTGAAAAATGCATGAAATTTCATTTAGAAAGCAAAATTGTTTTAAATTTTTAAAAAGGGAAATATTCTCAATTTTGCAATGAATTTAGTGGGTGGGATATTTTTAGGGGTTTAACCAAAATTGGGGAAACTCAATTTGAGCAATTGCTATTTCATATTATTTGGAAATTTTTGAATTTGGTGGAGAAAAAGATTGGTTGTGGCTTGGTTTTTGGATTTTGAAGAAGTTTTTGGATTTGGAAGAAGCAAAGTGGATTCCTTGGTTGAGCTGGAATCAAAAACAGGATTTGAAAGCACCATTTTTGGAGTTTTTCAAGCCTTGGAGGAAAAATTAGGTTCTTCTTTATTTTTTTTGTTTCATTTTGAAAAGAGTTTAAATCTGGTTATGCTCTTGGAAAATTTCTAAATGTTGTTTGAGTTTCAATGGAAAACCCATGTCAATTGGTTCAATACTTTCAAAATTCTGTTGAAATTTTGGAAAGAAAACAAAACAAGAATCAAACAATGGAAAAATAGAAAGAAAACCAAAAGAAATCTTCATTTCAAACTGAAATTTAAATCCATTTGTTGTATTGTCAATTGATTGTTTTATTACAAAATTATGTTGTTCAATTTCACAATTTGACTGAAAATGGAGATTTTAGGTATATATATTTATAAATATACCTGTGTATATATATAAATCCCATTGTATATATATATATATACACACACACAAATATATTTATAAATATACTGTGTTTTTTATTTTTTTCTGGTAAATAAACCTTTTTTTTTTTTACAGAGTGAAGTTCTCTGTCTGTATAAGATGGGGAGTTTATTTTATATTTAAAAATGTTAATAAAATAAAATTTTATTTTGTTTGTGGGGTGGGGAAACCATCCCCACCGCCGCCCAGCCAAGGGGAGGTGACTGTGAGTCACACAAGTTGCCGCCCCCTGTGGGAGGCGGACTGTGTGAAGCACACAGGCCGCCGCCCCTGGGGAAGGCGGGTTGTGTGCCACACAGGCCACCGCCCCCTATGGGAGGCAGGTTGTGTGCCTCACACAGGCCGCCGCTTGTGGGAGGTGAACTGTGTGAGGGCACACAAGTCGCCGCCCTGGGGAGGCAGGGCAACCTACGCGCCCTATTTAGGGCTTTGGTCCTTTTTAAATTTTGTTTTTCTTTTTTTATATTTATTTATTTATTATATATAATATAATTTAAGTTATATAAATATTTAATTTTATTATTTAAATATATATATATATATTATATATATATATATATATGAATATGTTAAATGATAAGGTATTAATTTTAATTAATTGGATTATAATAATAATATTTTTATTTGAGACATATTTAAATTATATTTAAATATTTAAAATAGGAATCTCTTTAAAATGATTATTTCATTACTGTAGTGGAATTGAAATTGGCTTTATAACAAATGTTTTTTTTTTTATAGTTATTTAAAATGTTGATTTTATAATCAAATGATTTATTTAAAAGTTGATGTTATAATCAAATGAGGTTATTGAAAAAGAATGTTTTAATCATTATGTGTAATTGGAGAAAACGAAATTAAGTTATTGGTTTAAATTCCTTAAAATTGTTAAATGTGATTTGAGTTACTAATGAGTATGTGCAAATAAGGTTAATTAATTAATTGATTTCTTACACTACGTCATTGCTTGGCTTGGGTTTAGGAAACCCTAACATTAGTTTATTGGGTTGCCTGAAATGATTTCTAAGGGATGTTCTCGTTCATTCTCTTTGTTGGGAAATTGAGTCATTTGTTTATGTAAGTCTTCTAGATGGGGTTTTTTATTCTATTGGGGTTGTCGTATCATGTAGTCAACCTATGTCTTGTCTTGGGTAATGCGTATAGAGGTATTCTGTTATTGTACCCAGTTTTTACGAACAGGGATGGTTTATGCCTCCTTGGATTAGGAGTGGCTTATGTGGTTTGTGCCTCCTTGGGATTAGGAGAGGGTTATGTGGTTTGTGCCTCCTTTGGAAGGAGTGGAGTATGTACCTTGTTTCCTCCAGTGTTTGGAGAGGGTTTTGACCTTGTTGCCTCCAGTGTTTGGAGAGGGTTTTGACCTTTGTTGCCTCCAGTGTTTGGAGTGATTTTCCTTTGTCCGTTGCCTCCTTAGATTGGAGAGGTCATCTTATCTAGTTTACCCATTAGATTGTGGTTTTGTACTGTGTGTGTTGTTGGTAGGAGAGTGGCTCTTTGTGGGGGTCTGGCACACAAAGGGGTGCCAGGGTAACTCACCTAGGGTTTAATCAAGTGATAATTTAAAAGAACTAATGGGAAACTTTCACACTAATAAAAATAATGAACGCCTCTCTCAAGAAGCATGCGTTTGTTAAGGCTCGAGATGAGACAAGACGCATAGTTTTGCATGAGGGTCTGACGGCCGGTAGAGGCAAGCCATGGTAACCCAAGATGGGGGTCCGGTAACCTAGGAAGGTTGAGCTAGGGTAACTCATAGCAATTTATGCATGACACTCTTCCTACGTCAGCAGTCAATCAATTATTGTGTGGTGTACAAATGATGTACATGATCATTGTGCCCTGGAAGCATTGTAACTTTGTGTTAAGTGATATTGTGGTTGTAGTTGTTTCAGTTCAGTTATGTTTTAGCCTGTGTCTAGAGGTAGATGGTCTTGTGTTGGATTCCTTGTTACTATCTCCTAGCATGGGGGGTGAGCCTTCGGTTATCACATGGTTGGGTGGAACGCGCACCTTTATCCGTTGGGTTGTCTTCTTGTTCATGTGGATGAGATTTCCAGTTGGAGAGCTCGTGGGATTCAGTTTTCATTTCTTGCTTTATTCGTTTCAGTTGGAAACCTATAATTTGTTACCCCTCATTGTTATTGAGTTGGAATTTGTAATATGTAATTATGCTTTTGGATTTATCTCATTCGGGGAATGAGTGTTGTAATCTTATTGTAAATTTATTGTTATCTAAAATCAAGTGGTATCTCTTATCCTTTGTTATCATGTATGGAATGTATGTGTATTTAATTTGTTAAGTAATTAAATGTTATGTTTTCAATTCATGTTTCTTGTTTGGGTTTAAGTAATCTCAATCACGTAACCTTAGGGGTTGGTTGCAATGGGTAGTGAATCTTGCATGTTAATTATACTTAAACAAAAAAAAAGTTAGTTCGTTTGTGTAGTTAATTGCAACTTCCCCTAGGGTTGCGTGGTGGGGCGTTACATAATCAATGGCCCAAAACCTTTGAAAAAACTTTGGTAGAATATAGGGCCCACTATCTTTGATTTAACACTAAATAGCCAATGGTGCAACAAGGGAAACATGTTAGACTTATTCCTTCTCAAAAGGAATGTAGTCACTCCAATTGTCTCATTTGTCCATATGAAATTGGACCCTCTTATTTTCCTATTCATTCATATTTTTCAATGGTGCAACACTTTGAAAGTGTCAACACTGTCATCTTCAAAATTATGCATCAATTTGACACCTATCCAAGGGAAGAAAATCTTGTGCATTGGATTTTATTTTATTTGTTGGATCCCACTTGCTAGTGACTCATGCTCTTCAACCAAAAGCACAAAAGAAAAAAAAATCAATGATATAATTTTCATCCTATTGCACCAAGATGGCACATGGAGTATCTTTGAATTTAATTGAAAACTTTGTTTCATTGATGTTTTTACTATGCTTTAAGTATGATGAGCCCCATCAAATCCTAACTTGGATTAGTGGGCCAATAGCACAATGCTTAAAATTGTTAGGGTTGATAACATTTAAAATATTACAAAATTTCTACATTTGGTTCCCATTATACTCAAAATTGAGTAGTCACGCCCCCTCACAAAAGAAAATAAAAAAATGACAACTCACCACTTGACTCAATCTTAAACAAAATAAAAAGTGGGGTTCCACAATAGTTATTGATGTACTTATTATATGAATTAAGTTTGAATTATATATGTTATGTGGATTCTTATTCGATATCTCTTGCATGAATTGAATATCATTATAATATTTTATCATGGAAGTTAATGAAATTTATTAGAATGTTAACGTATATCTTTTTTATCATTTAAATGTTTATCTTGGTTAATACTTAAAAAAAATATGGTTATATTTTTGAGGTTGTTATATGTTGATACATTTAGTTTCATCTCTCCATATGACTTCTAATAGAGATTTGTTCATAAAGTAATAGGAGTTTGATGGAGGTAAGGTGTACTTGGATGATGATTCCCATCTAATTTTTTTTGTCTATGGTTATATTTAGATTAAATTTCTTGATGGCAGAGTTAAGTTAAATAGTGGATTTTGCATATCCCCAAGTTATCATGATACCTTTATTAGTACCAAATTAATTGATGTACGTGTGCAAGTTTCTTTTTACTCTGAATACAAGATAGTTAGAGGTGCTATGTATATTTCAAGGGGTGTTAGATTGGTCACATTATTTCATTTTGATTCATGCATGGTATAGTACATTGATACTTTTGTACAAACCAAGTCTTCATCTACTCCATTAGAAAAGGGAGTTGTATCTTCTTCATCAAGAATGGCTATTCTTTTTGGGTATTTAAGGGTGCTCTTTCTATAGAGATAAAATTATAAAGTAGAAATATAATGTTATAGAACCAAATATTAGGAAACATAGGTAAGAAGGGTCTATAGACATTAAATAATAAAAACCTTGTTAAAGGTGCGTCTAATTGTAATCTCAATTTTAATTTGTGTTACATATATGTGAAGAAAAATCATATTTAATTTTACTCTAGTTCTCACAAGTCTACTAAGTTGTTGGATCTGATTCATTCAATTTTTTTGTATCTAATTGATCTTCCTTTGATTGCTAAATCTACTTATTATGTTATATTTATTGATGAATATAGTAGAAGGATCTATTTTTTTAATTTTCTCAAAGTAAATTAAAAAATTTCAATCATTTTAAAGAGAACTATTTTTTTTGGAAACATAGACTAGTAAGAAAACTAATATTTTAAGAATTGACAATGGTGGTGAATATTGCTCCAAAAGTATCAATAAATTTAATTATTGCAATACTTATCTAGATATAGGACAACTATGTATTCTACTAAAAAAATAGATTTATAAAACATATGAATATGACACTAATGGTGAAGGCTACGATTATGCTAAGTGGAGTTGTATTAGAATTAACATTTTGGGTCAAGACAATAGCCACTACTTTATAGTTGATTAATAAGGCTCCTAGATTAGCTCTTGTTGACAAAACACCTATAGAGGTGTCTATGGGAAAAAATCCTTTGCTAATTTATTTTTATGTTATTGGTTGCAAGGAACATGCACATGTACCAAGGAATATGTGTATAAAATTAGATAACAAAAGAGGTAAAATGTATTTTATTAGTTATAGTAATGGTGTGAAAGGATACAAGCTTTGGGATCATGTTGTAGACAAAGAATTATTTAGTATAAGCATTATTTCAAATAAATTCAACCTTCTATAGTATTTCAATTGAAAATTAAAAAAGAAATATGTGGTCCAATTTCCCTCTATGCTAGAGAAAGTTTAATTGAATGCCCAAATTAGACCTAATGTTGAGGAGAGATATTCAAGTTTAGAATCGTTATAAGAGGACGTAGAAACTACACATCAACTTGTACAAAGGTCAAATCAATGAAGGAAACCATTGAAAACGTATTCCCCTATTGATTGGAGATATATTTTCACTTTAACTACTAAGATTAATGAACCAAGAATTGTACAAGAGGATTTATTCTTGTGCGATGTAAAATCCTAAAATATAATTATGGATGAATATATTGTGGCACTTAGAAAGAATGAAATTTGGAACTCAATAGCTTTTCTCAAAGGATGAAAGTATGTAGGTTGTAAATTGCTATTTAAAAATAAAAATTGGTTCTATTGGTAATGTTGAAAATTACAAATCATGGTTGATCACAAAAGTTTAGTCCCAAGTTGATGGGGTGGATTATAGTAAGATATTTTCTTCTAAATTACTAAAATTTCATCCATTATATTTTTTATTTCAATTATAGTAGTTTATGATTTGGAAATGAAACAAATGGATGTAAAAACTACTTTCATTCATGGCGATTTAGAGGAAGATATTTATATGTTATAATCTAAGCACTTTTTGGTGAAAGGTAAAGAATATTCAATTTGTAAATTAAATAAATCATTATATGTCCCCAAATAGTCTCCTAAGATGTGATACCAAAAATTTTATGTGTTTTTTAATCAAGGCATCTTAATGGTTTGAATTAGATCACTATGTTTACTACTTGATTGATAGTGGTCATTTCTTAATTTTTTTATTGAATGTTGAAGATATGTTCATTGTTTGAAATGGAAAATAGTTGATTTGCAAATTAAAATTTTATCTTGTTGGAAGATTTGAAATGAATGGCTTAGGTTTATTGAAATGGAGTTAAAGAGAGATGGAAAAAATATAAAGATTTGGCTTGGTTAGAGTAATTATGTGAATTGAATTTAATAGATGTTCAATATGTAAGATGATAGAATATTATGTGTTCCTTTTTCTTTGGGAATAAAATTATTTGTTATAAAATTCCCTACTTCCCTTTCAAATATGGAATACATGGGTAGGGTACCTTATCAAAGTGTAGTTGGTAGTCTTATGTATGCTATGCTTCATACTAGACTATACATTTATAGGTATTGAGAGCTCTAAGAAAATTTATGTCAAATCATAGATGAATACATTAGGAAGTAATAAAAAGAGTACTCAAATATTTGCAGGTTATACTATAGTATTTCTTATGCTATATGAATTCCTTGAATATTCATGGATACATGGATGTAAATTAGACTCGAGATGTTGACAATAGAAGATCCAACAGTGCATATGTAATTAATTTATTTTGTGTCACCATTAGTTGAATGATAAAGCAATAGGTTGTGGTCTCTTTGTCAACTACTAGGGTAGAGTATATGGTAGCTACTCCTTCCTATAAATAATCCATTTGGTTAAAAATATTATATTCAAAGGTTGGGCTAAATTAGGAAGAAGTGTTGATAGAAAATACTTGACTAAAGTCTAAGGTTTAATATTCTATTATATGTAGTCAACCTTGATGTGATGCAATAAAAAGGGAGTACTTAGATATGCAAGAAGTATAAAGAAAATTATAATAAATTATACACATTCATATATACATCCATAACATTATATATTAATATACTTTAATGTTGTATACATGTCTTATAATTTATTCATCACGCTTCATCCACACACACACATTGTAGACATTGAAAATTGACCACTTTCATTTGGTCGATTTACCCCCAATTCGACTAATGTCGTATCCTCTATATTAATTAAAGAATACCCTATTATTTAATTAATATTCATTATTCATTTTCCCTTTATCGTAATTTATTTCTTCTATCATCTTTAAATTCTAGCCTAAAGTAAATAACTACCTTGAATTATTTACTGCCATCCCTTATTCCTTTCCTCTAAGGAATTAAATAAATAATCTATTTATTTAATTCCCCTCATTTCACATCCTCCATAACCTTTTTCTAATCCTGATTAATTTGCATAATCATAGATTAAGGATGTGCACATTCCTAATCCTTGATTAGGGAGGTGTCACATCCTCCATAATATGTAAGTGGACCATTAATCTGCATTACCCACCTAATCATTTGCCTAATCCCTCACTTACATAACCTAATCATTGATTAGCTATCCTAACCTACCCCTTGGTCAATTCTCCCCATCCCCCAAGGAGTTTTTAATTATTTTTTTCCTTCCCAAGGTCCTTTTGAGGAATTTTTAATTCCTCTCTCATCCCCCAAGGAATATTGAATTCCTTTTCTCTTTCCCAAGGAATATTTAATTCCTTTTATCATTCCCATGCACATAAAAAAGGAATTTTTAATTCCTTTGGTCAACTCTTTGATCTCAACCCTTGATCTCTTGTCCCCTTTCAATCTCCACCATTCATTTCAATCTACCTTGCTAAATGACTAACACTTAGCCATTTTTGCATTTGAACCATATGAGCTACCACATTCAAGCTCACACCACCCTTAGCCATCCATTTCAATATCCCTTGCTAAATGACTAACACTTAGCCATTTTTGCATTCAAACCATAAGTTACCACATTCAAGCTCACACCACCCTCTTGCATTCATAGCAAAATCCACCACCCTTACATCCAAATCAAGCAAAATCAAGTTGTTATGCTGCCGAAATCAATCTAGAAGCACACATGTATCAAGCCATCAAAAGGGGTAAAAAAATTCATCAAGCTCAAACAAGGTAAAATTGATTTTATTTTCATTTTTAAGTTTGAGTTTCATCTTTAGCCCAATCTTGAGTGTTTTGTTTTGTTTTTATCCTTTTGCTTGAGTTTATTTCTTGCATTTTAGATGGGGTAAAAAAATTGCACACATTTCCAGCACGCCCGGTGGGACCCACGTCACGGGTCTACTTTCACATTTTGTGTTGTTTTAAATTTTTACACATTTCTGGCACGCCCAGTGGGACCCACGTCATGGGTTTGCTTTCACGTTTTGTGTTGTTTTAAATTTTTGCAAGTTCAGATTTTAGTTACAGGGACAAATATGCCTAGTTACAGAGGTGAATTTGAACTCTTCATAGGCGAGTGCACACCTGGCCGACCATCATCCAGCTCACAGAGGCGATTCTAACTTTGTTTTTGCACATGGGTAAATCCAATACCTGAACAGGTGAATCAGTTGATGAGTGAATCTGCTGACAGGTGAGTTTGCTAACAGGCGAGTCTGCTAAAGGGTGAGTCTACTAATGGGAAAATCTACTACCTAAATGGGAAAGTCTGCTGACAAGAAAACTTACTAATGGATGAATTTGCTGACGGGAAAGTCTGCTGATGGGCGAATCTACTACCTAAATGGGCGTGTCTGTTGATGGGAGAACTTGTTGACGGGAAAATCTGGTGACAGGTGAATCTATTGATGGGCGAGTTTGCTAACAAGTGAATCTACTGATGGGTGAGTCTGTTGATGAGTGAACCTGCTGACAAATGAATCTGCTGATGGGTGAATCTACTGATGGGTGAATTTGTTGACAGGAAAACCTGAGACATACAGAGGCGAATTTGAGGTAATCCAAAACCTTAAATTTTTTGATTTCAGTTTTCATTTGATTTCTAATTTGGGTACTAATCTGCTCACTTATTTGTCTATGATTTTGAGATTTCACTAATGATTTTTGCAACTTGTCCCACATTTGATGAAGATCGAAGGTGAAACTACTAACTCGTGTTTTGCAGGACGAGTAGTTGAAGCCCCTTAGTTATATTTGTGTGTTGTTTTTCATACTAGCTAGGCACACATAGATCTAATTAAAGGTTCAATTAATCTTGTTTGTTGTGTTTGAGAGCATGTTGTTGTGTATGCTCTCCCCTTGCACTGAATGGTGATCCTAGGTGACCAAAAATTGCAACTCATTCCAATCCAGTTGAGTCCACCTAGGGAGTACTAGTACACATATGTTCTCCCCTTGAGCTACATGTGAGCCTGGGGATCAGCATAAACGTCTAGTATTTCCTTCCCTTTAGTGAGACCTGCTTGGGATTTCATCACTCGGGGGATGATCTTGACCACGTGTTACCGACGGGGTATATAAAGGGGGGAGAGCCAAAGTTGTACCCTAATCCAGTCACGTCATGTCTAACGAAGCGTCGAAGCTAGGGTGATGCCTAGATAAGGCGTGGAGGGTTGGTTCGAGTTTACAATACCTCACTGGGGCTCCCAACCCATGCTTGTGATGGGATGGTGTTCACAGTTGTGCCTCACACACCCTCCTAGTGTATCAAGGACTCCCTAGAGAGCCTGTATAGCCTAGATAGAGACCCGTGTTCAACCGTGGCTTGGTGTAGTGCAGGGGATGCAGATCATACCCTAAAGTTACTCACTACATACTCCCTTAGGTTGAGGTATAAATACTAAGTGTGAAATATGATGATTCCTAAGGAGAGATAGAAGGTGAGCCCGTGGCGTTTGTTGATGACCCTACGCCATTGGATCTCTAACCATCTGCATTCATGAGAAAGGGTGATCTAGAGAACCACCCTGGTATCATAGAGTATTAACCTTGGGGTATCCCGTCAAGGTGGTGGGCCTACATTGAGTTAGCAAACCTTTACTACTAATTTTAGGCTTTTTCTATCTAGAGTATCTTCTCGTGATATACCAATGCTTGTCTTCAATCTGAGTTAGTCCTAGCCCACTGCTTTTTGTTTTCTATGTTTTTAGTCCTTTGTCATATTTTTCCCCTACCCTCAGTGGTGAATTTGCTTCTCACAGGGGTGAACTTGCATTGTGGATAGGTGATCCTACCCTAGAAGGGGTAATTCCGCATCTTAGTCTAGTCAGGTCATCCTATAGGTGAACTCACTCTTGTCAGGGGTGAATTTTCTCGTGGGTCTCTTAGATAGGTGACCCCACATCTGCTTGTTCCTTGAATAGGTGATCCCATCATCCTCATAGGTAATTTTGTGTCCATGTCTCCCAATCCTCAGTCCATACATCATGTAGAATAGGTGAACTTGTTGTCCATAGGGGCAATCCCACTTTGAGTTCGTACCATTCCTATCTGTACATATCCCTAGATAAGCGATTCCATCCCTTGTATAGGTGATTACGTCATCTTGTTTTTGTGTTAATTCCTTCCCTGATAGGTGATTTTTTCTTTTGTCTTGGGCAATCCTGCACACCTTTCTATATAGTTAGTCTGCATAGGAAATCTTGTCTTTACCAATAGGCAATCTTGATATCTATAGGGGAAATTTTGTGATGTCCATAGATAGGTGAATCTGCGATCTAGAGAGGTGAATGCGCTATACACAGAGGCGGATCTTCTTCCCATACAAAATACATAAAGTAAATCCTTCATGTCATGATTAGTTTATATCTTCCTCATTCCAAAATCATAATCCAATCATTTTTCCTCTTCATATCCATCTCCAAATAATCACTTTCATCTAGCAAACAATTATGCTCATCATTTAGCCGCATCCTTGAACTCAAGATCCCCTCACACCATATCTTCAAATCATCCTAATCTGAGCTTGAATCCCATCCTAATCTGAGCTTGAATCCCATCCTAATCTGAGCTTAAGTCCCATCCTAATTTGAGCTTCAATCCAATCCTAATCTAAGCTTAAATCAAGTCCCAATCTAAGCTTAATCTACATCCCAATTTGAGCTTTAGTCCATCCACATCCAAGATCTAATATCAAAACAACCCTTAAGACCTCTTCTTCCACATTCTTCTAATCCATTCCATTTATCTTTTCATCATCTTTTATTTTCTTATAATCATCTATTCCCACCTTTTCGATCCATATCCATCCAATCCAGCATCATGAATCCTTATCCTCCTCTTGTACAACCAAAAATAGTAGTCAAGGGAGGTCCCATTTACATTGAAGATGACATTAAAAGTCTTGTTGATCAAGATGAGTATGAAATAGATCCCTTTGATGCTATCATTTCTAGTAAGCTTTCCCCAACTGTCTTCCAAAATCCAATCACTCATCCAAGTTATCCCATCATGCCTTCATCCATTCCCACTAGCAATCATTATGCTATCTTTGACAAGGGAAATTCATTACCTCCCGCATCCACATCTCCATCTTATCTATCATCCACACATCCCTCTTATCTATCACCCACATATCCCTCTCATCTAGCATTCATACCTCCATCTTCCCCTCTAGCCATATCTCAACCACCATCTTTGATACTATCACCTTCGCCCTAGTCCAAATCCTCCATCTCACTATCCTCTAATGCATGATCATAATCAACCATCCAAATTCTCCTATCCTCATCCATCATCCACATCCTCTAATCCTATTCCACCATCTCAATATTCCTACCTTAATTCCCCATCCACATCTTCTAATCCTATTCCACCATTACAATATTCCTACCTTAATCAACCATCCAAATTCTCCTATCATCATTCACCATCCATATCCTCCTATGTCACCCCATCTTCCACTCCTTCATATCCTAATCCTCCCTCCAATCCATCCTACCTTAATCCTTCATCTAATCTTGATCCCCTCACCAATCCTAATCCACCAATCCATAATCCTAGTCCACCACCCATTCATAATCCTTCATCTATTCCCATCACCCAATTTAATCCTAAAACAAAAAAATATCTCCTTCCAGAGGTCATCCAAGGACTCATGACAAAGAATACATCCCCAAATCCACATCTTGATGTCATGGAACCATGCCACCCCACTCGACCATGTACGGTCACTAGTGATGAGGCCCTTCTCCATCCATCGCCTATCATTCCACTTCCCACTCCTAACATTACCCAAATTGTTGAACCCATCAAAGACACCCAAATCCAATCCACTTCTCCTACTCCTAGTATCACCAAAAGCCACTCCCATTAACTTCATGAATCGTCCATCCTTCCATCCACCCCATTAGAGGATTCCATCCAACATTCCTCTTCTACCATGCCATCTACACCCATTGAAACATGCCATACTAATGCATCCCCTTATACAAATGAAAATCTTACCATCCCATTTGGTACACATCAAGATCATAGCCCCTCATCCACTCCATCCCATGATCCCCTTTTCAATCAATCTCCAATCACTCCATCTCATGATCCCTTAGCACCCACTACCACAAATCAAGATCCTATCAAACCACCTAATCCCTCTCTTGATCCTTTATCACTCAACCCAAATCAAGGTCCTACCATCCAATCATCTCCATCCTGTGATCCTTTTCACCACCTACCCAAACTATCCCAACACCAACTCCATATCCCCTTGGTCCTCTTACATTCATCCATGGTGGTTTTCTTGTAGAATAAGAACAAAGCATATACACCACCCTTCCTCCACCTAATAATGGGCTTGCATCATGTTTCCAAAATAACAAGCATCCTACCATAAGCCGAATGTTTAAGATCATGAACTATTAAGGAAAAGGCTTAGTCCTTCATGAGAAAGGTATATTGGAGCCCATCCATGTCAAAGAACATCCACGTGTGCAAGGTCTTGGATATATCTCTCAAGATTCATGATCCAAAAATGTTGGTACAACCTTTGTATATCCTAAGCAAGCCTCTTCCAAATCATTTGCTGCCATCCCCCCTCCATCATCTCATCTCAAAACAACCATCCATATTCCTCCTTTGTTCTCCAAATCCATTTTGGGTTCTTATGTCCCTCCATCCACCATCACCTATCCTCCATATACTAAGTCCATTTTAGGACCTTATGTCCCAATATCGCCTCCTCCATCTCATTCTCATCATCCCCCCATCCATCAATCGCCTATCCCTAGCACCTATCATATAAACCCCACTTACACAATCCCTAATTAGGATCAACAAAGGCACACAACTATACATCCCCCATCCTCACACCATTTCCAAAATCCTACCTCTATCGCTCCTATGTTTCCTCCACATCATCCATTTCCTCACACCCATCCCATTTCTATTGAAATCACTTTGGGTGCCAAAGTAAAAATTCATAAATCCAAACATCCACATGAATCTATAGATCCCCATGTTCCCTCTAAAGGACATGATAAAAATAAATATAAATCCCTTCCAAAAGTGTAATCAATCACAAAGACTACACAAGTCTACTAAATCAAAAATCAAAACCATGTGGATCCCAAAGAAAAAGGATGCAATGCCTTCAAATCAAACATCCATAACAACATCCAAAGTTGCTAATCCAAAAGCTAATCTTACACATCCTCCATCTCCTAAATCTATTTTGGGTCCTTGTCCCAAAATTCTCTATCTCAACTCCTCCATCCATTAATCCTGCTATCATTTCACATCCCCCACCATATGTGCCAATGTTGGTCCTAAAAACATTCCCTCATCACACATCCACCCCATCGTTCCATCCATGCATTTTACAACATCCCATACATTATCCCACATATCTCCCATAGAAAATTCCTTAAATCCATTCCCTCACATAATCCATCCATCCTAATAAGGTTGTAGCAACATCCAATAGTCACTTTACACATGGGATCTTATTATCTCATATGGAACTTGATGCTTGAGTCCTTCATTCATCCCCTTATCACATGTCTTCCAAATCCATTTATACACATCCCTATCCTTATCCATTTACCCACATCCCTATCCTTATCCATCTCCATCCACATACTATTGAAAAAGGTGCAAAAAGAAAGGTCAAAAAATCCAAAAAAATCCAAAAAAAAGTAGAGAAAAAAAAATCATCCAATTGTGAAAACTTGGAAAACAAGCACCTTGGATAAGTACCATGATGAAAACCTAGAAAATAGGTGTCATGTGTAAATTCCCCATCCATTTTACTTCCACACTTGGGGGAAACTTCATCCCCTTCATCCATCTCCTCAATCTCACCTCTCTTAAACATCCTATCCAGCATATCTCGTTTATCCCAATCCCTCCATCCCCCTATTGCTCTTGATATAGATAGGGGAAAAAATATATATACATTCTTTGGACACCTCTTGACATACATTCCCCTCATCCATACACTATCATATTCGTTATCCTCCCCATCTACCTTCCTTATCCATACATCTTATCCACACCCATCTACCTTATTTTCCCACCCATCATGTTGCAATCCACCTCCTTTCCTTGTCTGCCCATGCTCCTATGTCCCATTCCTCTTGCCTTATCACACTTGCAATATCTCAAGTGGGGCATTTTCTTCTTTGTGACATAGTCCTTGGAGATCTCATTCACCCATCCTGTCATCCCTCCCATATCACTCTCGTTATCTTCCCATCCATCCATCCAGAAGCAATCCCTTTCATCTTCCAAATCCGTATCTTCCCATCCATCCATCCCCTAATCCCTTCCATCTTCCTATCCTTCCATCCCAAAATCCTTTTCCATCTTCCCATCATTATCTTCCCATCCATACATCCACTAATCCTTTTCCATCTTCCCATCCTTATCTTTCTATCTATCAATCATATCATCCCTTCCACCTTCCCATCCTTATCTCTCTATCCATTTATCTCTATCCTCATTCTATCTCATAATCCCTTGTCATTGGTATCTAGCTATAGGCTACCCCATGCAACCCAATTCCATTCATCTCACTATCATCAATCCTATCTATTTCCCACATCTTTCTAATCACATGTCACTCTTCATTTCTCATCTATCCATCATGCCATCCTCCCAATCCATATTTTGATGATTGGGATAACTATCCCTTTTCTGAGCTTCATGTGATCCACCTCTGACATATCAACCATCCTATCCACAAGGTCTATCTGGTCTCATCCTATTAGCTCCATCATTGTATCTATTTATCATGTTCATCTCATCACCCCTTATCCATTGTCTATTGTTAGCATTTTGTCGAACTACATTACCTCTGTGCTTTCACATAGGAAAGGCTAATCATTGATTAGCCCCCGAGACCCTAGGTTTGTCCTTAGGGTGTGTATTGGTTTTGTGTCATGTCATCAAGTGTGTCCCCATCCAGCTGGTTCCTAAAAATGAAATCCACTAGCTTCATGAGGTTCAATCCGTTTTGAGTATCCTGAGTCATGTCGATCAAACAATCTATCCCCATCGATCTTTGGTCTTAGCAAGATGTATCCTTCCTTAAATCAAGCCGCATCAATCCCATCCACCTATTGGTCTTATGGAAAAGGATATTTGAAATTTATTGCTATGTTTTGGTGCTTTTTCATTTTTTTTACCATTTGAGCTTCCTATTATACCTCGTCAAGGTCACCATGATCCATCATATCATGGTGTGCTTTGACTGGTAGACATAGGGGCATATCTTGATTGTCTATGTGATATTTTTTTTCTTGGTTGTCTTACATAGTACCCACCAAGATCCTTTGTGGTATTATGCTATGTTGGGGCATCCTTTGCGTTTGTGGTTTTCCAACATTGGCCCTACCAAAGCCCCCGTGACTTTGGGATGTTGGACTAACCTTTTTTTGTTGTGTCATTACATGGTAGCATAACACATATTAAATTAAGTGATCATTACATGGTAGCATAACACATAATAATTAACTTACTTGATATGGTTCCTATCCATTCATCTCTCCATCTCCCATCCTTGCATCTATCAAAATCCCCCCATCCATTCACCCTAAATATTTCCAATCCATTAATCCTCATCACTCCTCCTCATCTATTTATCCTATCCAATTTCATCCCTCCACTTCCTCCATCCTCATCATATCATCATCCCTTCAATCTTCTTAGGATAATATAGATTTGTTATTCTAAGCATCTTTTCCTCCATCATCTTTATTCATTTTAGAAATCTCACATCTCAAACCAATCCTAATCCATTCAATTTAGTACAAATCATCCAATCGCATCCTTGGTCTTGTCCCCAGCCTTGCTACAAGCCTTTGATCCAAGTCCAATCCAATCATCACCATCAAGATGTATCCTTCCCTATCCTTTATGTTGTTTTTGGATATATCATTCCCTCATCAACAACACTCTCATCATCATCAGGATGTACCCTTCCGGCCTATCCCTTTTGTGTTTTTTTGGGATGTACTCTTCCCTCATCAACAACACTCTCATCATCATCATCATCGATATGTATGCTTCCCTATCCTTGTGTTGTTTTAGGATATATTGTTCCCTCATCAACAACACTCCATCCACCATTAATCAATCTTGGCTTGTAGCTTGACTCTAAGGGAAACATCATATTTGTCCTTGAATCCATTTGTGCTTTCTTTCTTCTCATCTTCTCCTTTCATTATCTCTTCCTCCTCCTGTCCCATATCCTATCCATCACTTTGCATCATCTTCCCTATCTACCCTTGCATCATCTCCTCCATTTCAAGAGCACACTCATGTTCTCTTGAACCTACATTCCATCTTGAGGGGGCATCCTCAATCCCTAATCTACATCTTCACTCCCATCATATTTCTTCCTAGTCACTTCTTTGAATGACTGGGACATCTCTCACAATCTAACCATCTTCTTTGAAATGATGCTACTTCGTAACACCATCCCAAAGAGGGGAAAAATGTAGAAACCAAAAAATTGACCACTTTCGTTTGGTCAATTTACCCCAAATTCAACTAATGTCATATCCTCTATATTAATTGAATAATACCCTATTATTTAATTAATATTCATTATTCATTATCCCTTTATCCTAATTTATTTCTTCTATCGTCTTTAAATTCAGCCTAAAGTAAATAATTACCTTGAATTATTTAATACCATCCCTTATTCCTTTCCTCTAAGGAATTAAATAAATAATCTATTTATTTAATTCCCCTCATATCACATCCTCCATAACCTTTTTCTAATCCTGATTAATTTGCATAATCCTAGATTAAGGATGTGCAAATTCCTAATCCTTGATTATGGAGGTGTCGCATCCTCCAGAATATGCAAGTGGACCATTAATCCTCATTACCCACCTAATCATTTTCCTAATCCATCACTTACACAACCTAATCATTGATTAGCTATCCTAACCTACCCCTTGGTCAACTCTACCCATCCCCCAAGGAATTTTTAATTCCTTTTTGTCTTCCCAAGGTCCTTTTGAGGAATTTTTAATTCCTCTCTCATCCCCCAAGGAATATTAAATTCATTTTCTCTTTCCTAAGGAATATTTAATTTATTTTATCATTCCCATGCACATTAAAAAGGAATTTTTAATTCCTTTGGTCAACTCTTTGATCTCTTGTCCTCTTTCAATCTCTACCATCCATTTCAATCTCCTTTGCTAAATGACTAACACTTAGCCATTTTTGCATTCGAACCATATGCTACCACATTCAAGATCATACCACCCTCTTGCATTCATAGCTAAATCCACCACCCTTGCATCCAAATCAAGAAAAATCAAGTTGTTATGCTGCCGAAATCAATTTAGAAGCACACATATCAAGCCATCAAAAGGGGTAAACAAATTCATCAAGCTCAAACAAGGTAAAATTTATTTTATTTTCATTTTTAATTTTGAGTTTCATCTTTAGCCCAATCTTGAGTGTTTTGTTTTGTTTTTATCATTTTGCTTGAGTTTATTTCTTGCATTTTAGATGGGGTAAAAACACTACACACACACACACACACACATATATCTTCCACACTTCCTTATTCTCATATATACTTAATCCATATGACTCCACACTTTGTCACACTATTATCTCTCACTTTCCCTTCTTTATATAGCTTCTTAAGGCATTTTCATATAATTCCTTTCCATCAAATCCTTTCATAATAATACTTAATTATCTTATTTCCATAAATTTACCCTTTTCTCTATTATATTTTACACTTTTATAGCTTATTTAGACATATTAGAGGTGCTTTAAGACTATTTAAGTGGTATATAATGGATATATGGGTCTAGAAATGATCCAAATGACATATGAGGTGCCTCATAGCCCTTTATATCTTTCCAATATTCTCTACAAGCCTAAAACATTGTCTTTTCCTCAAGAAAACTTGGTGAAACAACTTGTATCCTTCATTATTTCCTTTTTTTCCATGGTTCTTCCTTAATAGCAGCCCTTTTCATGTGCTCTAATACTTCCTCAACTGCACCCACTTGGCATGCTTAGTAGCACCCACCTTGGCACGCTCTATCTTTTCTCAAACATTCATTTTTTTTATTACTAACACTTTTACATATGAACATTTATGCTTGTACAACCTATTAAACATTTATACGGAAGAGGAAAAACACAAGAGGATAAAGTAACTACATCAATTTATCCCATCCAATCTATTAAGTATTTTCTAGTGTAATAGAAGAAACTTCAACCAACACCCTTTCCTCAATTGGTACAACTTCCAATGATGGGGTCACAACTAAATTTGGAAAACATCTCACCATTACAAAAGTTACAACTAGGAGATATATTTCATGCCAGGGCAAGGGAAGAAATCCTACAACAACATGTAGATAATGTAGAGAAATTGGAAGAAGTAGTACAAACTTTATTAAACTCCATTTTATAGATGTAAAGGGACACCTCCCTTCTACTACCACAACTCAAACAATTAGTTGATGACCTCCAAGTAGACAAGGAATGGAAAGATAGAATTAGACAAGAGGCCCAACAAGAGATTTTGAAGAAGAACATAGAAGAGGTTACAAGAATATGTGTGGTGGCCCTCTCCCAACTAGAAAAACAAATAAATAATGTAAAGAATAACATCACAGAGGCTAATTTCCTCTATCTATTTATCTCCAATGGCCTATCCTTACAAAGGCACTCAAGGATTAGACAACACAATTGGAAGGCCAAATAACACAAGCTACAACTTCATATGATCCATTGAAATATATGTATGGAGCAATATGAGCCCAATTGAAGAACACACATACTGAGCTATAACAACTACACGATCAAAGGGAAAGCATAAATATGCAAGTAAAACAACTCAGAGACATAATAAGCATCAATATTACACACCTATGTGAAGTACTAGGAGAAGCTAGAGCCATCATGCAACAAAAACAGATCCCTAAAATCCTTGCAAAGGTAGAGGCTACTCAGATCAACACATAAGGGCATATAAAAGTGTTGCAACAAGAAAAAAAGCAATAGGAAACAACACTAGTGCAACTAAAAGTTATCTACAAGCTCATATTCTCCTAGGGAATTGAAGCATATCTTGATGACAAGATAATTTTGAAGGGGGAATGGTGTTGGCAAGGTATAGGGCGTAGAGTAGAACCTACTACAATCTATTGCAAAGCACATGTAGAGAATTTTTCCAAAAAGGGAGATAGGATAAGGGGTTCCATATAGGGGTTGTGTCTCTATAAGAGGCTAAGCATTGCTACATGAATTTAATAGATAAAAGAATAGAAAAGAATAATATCATAGAAGATAGAGAATAAATAGAAGAGATAGAGAAAGATTGTGTTGTAAAGTAGAGACCAATACCTCCTAATGTAATGATTATCTAAATATATATATATGGAGTTATAAGGATTTGATGGATATTTGTGTTATGATTGATTATTATTATGGTTAATAATATCTTATTTATTGCTAGATAGAGTCCTTTTATTGCATTTACTCATTTCTGCCACTATACCCTCTGGGGGTATAAACTGACAACATAAGGAGTACTAGGGTATAGATCTTCAAACTGTAATTCCTCACATTCCTCTTGCTAACAAGAAGTTATAGTTTATTGTGATAATCAAATTGTAATTTACCTAACAATGAAACTAAATTTCCATGCAAGGACCAAGCACATAAATGTGTAGTACCACATTGTTAGAGATGTTGTTAAATATGGAAAAGTTAAGCCGAAGAAGGTGGAATTTTAGTGAATGTTGTAGATTCTTTTATAATTCCTATGAGCACAAAGAAATTCAAAATGGTGTTTTAATTCTATGGGTCTTTCAACCCCTAGTAGTTATATTTTAATGTTGGTGAGCTTCCCTTTTTCTTTTATAATATATTCAAAAAGTGGGAGAATATTGTTAATTAAGGTGTCTCAACCTTTGTAAGTTCCTAACATTGTTCTTACGTATTTTTTTTTTCGTCTATTTGGCCTCATATTGGATATGAGGCATATCACTTTGTGTTAGCACTTGACATGCCACATAATGGATATCTTGAGTCATTGTACTTAGATGAAATTAAATAGAATATTTTCAAGAGATATGGGATGCCCTATTTTATGGTATCCTATGATAGATCTTATGATGTGTAAGAGAGTATAGGGAGTTACATTAGAATTTTATGATAGATTATTACACATGTCATAAGCATTTTTTAGGAGATTATGGATCCTAAAATAGCACACCTATATTGGACAATGGGTTATGATATATGATAACTTATGATGGGTGTAAGGAATCTACTATTTTTTATGGATTTGGTTCTCTATGATTTGGGGTGTTGGATTTTGTCACTCAATTTGGGTGCCACATTTGTGGGTGATATTTTATCATGGTTTTATGTTTTCATTTGGTAGTTTATTGTATTGTTTCTTTTATAAATTGATGATTTGGAGTTGTAATTTATTTTATTATAAAAAATTTAATCTAAGAGTTGGAATTTTTTTGAAATCACTATTGTATTAACTATTGATTATGCTCCTATAAAGGTATTTTTTCAAGTATATTGTAACTTGTTTTGTCATTGAATAGTACATTATGTTCCTTTAGACTATATTTTTACCAAAAAAATTTCCCCATGTAAATCAAAGTGTAATGATTTGCATTGTTTAGTTTTTGTATATGTGATTCAAAAAATTTCATTTAATTGTTTAGATTAGTTTTAAAGTTTCTATACATCACTACACTCAAGGTTTAGTGTAGGAAGCTAATTATAATGCATTTTCTTCCTCACAATGCTATATTCACTAAGAGAGTGAACAAGTACTAATAAATATTGAAGATGGAATAAAATTTATTATTAGGGGACACCAAATTAAGGCATGAATTGTCATGGTAATTCTAAATCAAGCACTCAAACTTATACACGAAACTAGCTAGTTTTGTCTTCTACTTTTGAAAGATAGACAAGAATAGAGAGTTATAGTTTCTTTAATTTATCTTATAGAACCAAGAAGACTAAGAGGCTAGAAGAATTATTAGCATCATTTGAGGAGGTATTCTATGAACTAATGGGTTTCTTCATAACAAAGAGGTATACCATTAGATTCACTTACTTCCTAGATCCCCACTTACTTCTTGAATATCCTCTACCAAATTTATAGGATTGTATACACAATTATTAATGGAGAGTAATGAATTAAAATAATAGCTTTAATTTTTGTTAGAGTAGGGTGTAATATGTCCCAAAATTTCACTATATGGACCATATACAGTGATGGTAAGGAAAAATATTAGAACTCAAAGAAATTTCATAGATTATCATGCTCTCAACAAGGTCACTATCAATAACTAATATCCTCTGAAAATGATAGAGGAATTGTTGGACCATTATAACATGCCAAATATTTTATAATATTATATTTAAAATTAGTATGTACCATCAAGTGAGAATGAATAAGGATATGTGGAAAGACACTTTTGTGACCAAAAAAGGTTTTTTCAAATATCATATTCTTCCTTCTAGATATGTTATGCACCAACTATATTTACATGTGTTTAATGAATGATGTATTATGAAATTTTAGACATGGGTAAGTGCAAGAAGTTGGGTCCACATTCAGGGGAAGTACCATTTTTCAACTTTAAAACAAATACTCATTCATTTTTTAGAATAGGTACTCATTTTGAAGTGGGTACTTGTTCCAAAAGGTTTGAAACTCACAAGACATGCTTTTCATTTGGATTTAGGCTCAAAAAATTCATGGTAACGTAACACTTAGGCTTAGACCTACAAGTATAAGGTCATGGCCATTTTAAGAGAAAAAACTAACTTTGGCAATATAGCTAATGAGGTTTTTTTTTAAATTGTTTTATGAAATTAAAACCCATTATTTATGACAATGTGTAGTTTTCAAATATGTATTTTTTTTTTATGATTTGATTATTTTTTCTAATTTTTAACTAATATATGAGGAAATAGGTCCATAAGTTTGAAATGTTAGGTTTTCATATTTTTTTAATAACTTTAATTTTTTTATTTTTCTTGTTAAAAAAAATATATGGCATAAATCTATAAACAATTATTTACATGCAATAAAAAAATAAAATTCAAAAAATGATAAGTTTAGGTCAAGTTATGGTGCCCGCACATAAGGGTTTTAAAAACCAGAAATTAGGGATAGTAAAAAATTAATAAATAAAAAACATTATGAAAAAAATTCTAAAAATATATCATAATCAATCTTCATTATAATATACATATTTCCCCAAAAGGAATTAGAAAAATACTTTTATTTATGTGAAATTATGGTGTCCGTACACATGCATGGTATGGTCATAAAAAGTGATTTTTATACATGCGTGTTAAAAATTATTTTGTATCATTTGAGTATTAGAATAAATTACATATTTGAAAAGTAGACTCAAAATACTAAATTTCATATTACTGAACTTTTTCAATATTTAATGTGTAAGTGCTTAAAATTTTAAGTCCAACCGTGACAAATTCTGAAAAAGCAGGAAAAACACTTCCACTTTTTGAACATTTTGTGGAACCAACTTCTTGCACCTACCCACATTCATGTGTTATAGTGTATTTAGATAATATTTAGTTCAACATGAAGAGCTTTTGATACATTTGAGATAGGTTTTATAAGTGTTAAGATAATAATACTTTTTAAACTTGAATATATATGTGAGTTTTTAGAGAATCTTTGACATATTTAGGCCATGTGGTTGGAAGAGGAAAGATAAGAGTAGATTATTCAAAAGTGGAGGCTTTCAAAAATAATCCCACATCAAAGAGTACCACAAAATAAAGGATTTTATTAGTATAATTTACACAATATATATGCAATTACATTGTTATCTTCTCTTCCATAGCTAGCCCTCTACATTCAATTACAAAATTGTGTAAGTACTCTCGTTAGAGTAGTATAAATGATAGAGATTTTAAAATTTTGATGGATAAGATTTTCAATGCATTTCAATGTTAATACTACTTGATTTGTAGCTACCTTTGATGTTGAGATAGATGTTAAAGAGTATGCTATGGGATCCATCTTATTACAAGGTGTTACACTAGTATGGTATCATTCAAAAGTATTCAATCTAGTATTAAGGAACTATTAACTTGATAGGGAAATAGTTGTCAACATGAACCAAAATCCTTTACAATACCTTCAAGCTCAAAATAAGTTGCAATAAGACAACCATTATAAAGGGATGGGTTTTCTATAGTAGTTTCACTTGGTGATAAAATACATAAAGGGAAGTATACATTTTGTGGAAAATGTGTTGTCCAAACCACCTATTTTAAATCACATACCATCTCTTACTACAATTGCAAAGAACAAGTGATCCATTAAAGAAACCTATGAAGAAGAGTATGAAAAGATCAAAATTTGGGGAGAAGTATAAGAAACTTTAAGAACAAAGGGATGTAAACAAAAGAGATGAATTATACCTAAAGAAAGGATTAATTTATAATTTGAAGAACTAGAACTTCCTCATAAATTAATTAATAATTAGAAAAACATGTCCAATCATTAAAAAATACATATTTGAAATCTAGATGTATCATCATTTATAATGGGTTTTAATTTCATAAGAAAAATGAAAAAAAGTTGTTAGCCATATTGCTAAGTCAATTTTTTCTCTTTCTATTAGTAACACATTGTACTTGTAGGTCCAAGGCTAAGGGTTGGGTTACCATGCCTTTCTTGAGACTAAAGCCAAATGAAAAACATTTTTTGTGAATTTAAAACTTTTTGAAATGTGTACCTGCTTTGAAATACATGTACCCATTCTAAAAATGATCTAATTAGGGAAATGAACCTATTTAAGCCCAACACTTCCACTAAAAGTGGACCCATTATCTTGTACTTACCATTGTATTTCTTTAATATATTAAAATACAGTTAGTGATCAATTATGAACATCTCTAGCTATATGAAACATCTATGTTAGATGGACGATAAGAATTGGTGTCGTCTTTAGTGGAAGACCTAGTTTATAATAAAAGAGTAGTAGTAATGTGGCACTTCAATGAGATTAGAGAGATATGAGGAAAGGGGTTCATTAATCTTTCCAAATTGGACTCAAACAACAAACTACAAATTAAGCCCATTCGTAATCCAAAGAGAGGATGGGTGTTATATTTCATCATCTTGTTTCCCAATAAGCTTTTGTGGGAACATAATTTTCTTTATGAAGGGAGATATAATCTAAAAAGGATCAATAAGGTTTGTAGCTTTTGAAAAATGTTTGGTTCAAATATTAGACAAGTGTTGGTACTCACTATTTCACAACAAATAAAATTGATGTTTTTGGTAGGAGTTGGTTTCAAAAATGATAGTAGATGAAAATGTAACCATCAATGTCATTATATAACCCCTAGCATGGTTCTATAAATAAGTGGTAGTATTAATATTGGCAAGGGTGATCTTAGAAGCATTGAGGTGGTTTCATAAATGGTGTGGCAGTATACGAAGAAACCACTTCAACTAAATTTCTTGAATAAATGAGATTACTTGAATATGATTCTTTCTTGGTTATAATAAAAATAATGACCTTAGTTTTACTCAAATTCACCTCTAAACCATTTCAAAAATAGATTTAATATGTCAAGATATTATTATAATCCTACTACACTACATGATGTGAGAATAAAATTGTATCTACAAATAGTAGAATAGTGATGCTTAATCATAAAGATTACAAGCATCATTTATTTTTCCTAAATTTGCAATGATCCCATCTAATTCATCTATGTAAAGACCAAACAAAGAAGATGAAAGTAGACAACCATATTTAACACCAATGGTACTATTAATGCCCTTTATAAACCTAGTAGGAGTTTGAATGTAGCTACTAACTACCCTCTCATAAAGTGTCATGACAAGAACAACCAAATATTATAGAATTTGCAAGCCTTGAATCTGCTGGATACGAGGCTATCTAAGAACAATTTGAAATGCCTTTTGAAAATTAGAAAAAGAACAATAAGCCTTACATCTACGAGCTCTTGATTCTTCGATTACAACTCTAAGCATCAATATGTGATCTATCATTTGACAATTCTTTCTAAAACATGTTTGTCCTTTTACTTGAATTTTCTTGGAATCTACAAATACAAAAATTGAATCAACCAACACATTAGCATATTATAACTTAGTTAAGGTGTGCCCAACCATGATGGATTTACAACTATTTGGCTCTTGTTAGTTTTTTTATTTTAATATGAGGTGTCCATCTAGGTAGAAATCCATGAGAAGCAAGCATGTTATTAAGATCAACCATATATGTTGTTAGGAGAATTGGACCATGATAAATAAATACTATTCGTAGGTTCTCTATGTCAACTTCTTTACCTACCTTATATTTTGAAGATAACTTACAAAATCAAATAATCTATAAAGAAATACTTATCCTCCAACTTGTTATTCACTAAAATTGAAAGTTAATATAAAATATCATAAAAGAAATCCATAATCAAATCAAATATCTTTATCAAAAATAACACCTAAACAAAATTCTTATAAAAAAATGAACATTCTTATATTCCTAAGAAAATCTTACTCTTTCATTCAGATATAATTCATTCTTTTCAGATAATAACCAATCTAAAGAAAATGGGACCAAGTCTTTCACATTCGATCACCTGCCTTCGATTGACTAATGTTTACTTTACAATAGAGTTAGTCCAGGCGGCAACCAACATATGCATTTGTTAACGATTAAGTCTAGAAAGAATCACAGTGTTCACATGTATTCCAGGCTATTTTTGTCTTTGTTATGGAATCCCTCAATCTTCAGTGGGTTGGTAAACAAACTGTTTTTTCCTTTCATACTTTTCTTCACTATTTGATAATTCATGACAGGCCTAGCAGGACGTAAATTACCAGCTGAGACGGTGACCAGAACAGCAACATTTAAACAACGGGTAGGTCAGAATTCAATTGTAAAATAGTTTGTGATTTGAATGGTGCTTTTTAGGTCACCGTCTCGGCTGGTAGCTCACGTTCTGCGAGGCCTGTCATGAAATTTTATAAGAAGGGAAAAAAAAACATCTGGTAGGTCCACTTTCAAAAACAATTTCAAAACTTTAGCTGTTTAAAAATTTCCAACAACAAAAATGTTTTCTGTGCACCTTTACATTTAGATATTGACATTTCTGTTTTTATACAGAAACTGATTTCTCTGTTTCATTTAAATCACATTCTCAAAGGACCCACAGCATTAAAGATGTTATGCTGACATGTGAAATGCCGTCAACTCGTTTCCATTAAAGTAGAGAGAATCATTTGGGTTTAGACTGTTTAAGGGGTATGGATTGAATATGCATTTGGGCATTTGCTCAACCTGCGTCAGCAACTGAATAAACAAAGTTGAATGGAATGTGGGAAGGCATGCAAATAGTTGTCACATCAACCGTGCTGTGTTCAATTCACACTCAATGTCGGCAACATGTATTCGCTCATGACAGATCGAGATATGGAGCCTGATGGAGTTTTTATCTTCTATGGATGCGTCAAGAATGCTCGATAGACACTGCATAGCTTTAGGGAATTTTGATTTTTATAGCTGTAAGTAACATCATGCGGAAGTATTTGTAATTAATCAAATATTTAAAATATTATGGTTAAATGTTTTTGGAGTAGATTGTGTCACTATTTTGCATCAACGTTTCGGATCACATTCTGTGATCCATCATTTTCTTTCTTATGCTCTCTATTTCATCTTGATGATGAACCATGGAGTGTGATCTCTTGATGAAAAAATACTGGCACAATGTAATCCAGAAACATTTAGCAATAATCTTTATGGATTGTGGAAATATGTTATCATTAATCAAATATTACATGGTGAATAGTGTTAACAATATAATATAGGTGGAATGGATTCATATTTTGAGAGGTCTATTGTAGCTAAGACGATGTCAAAAAAAGCAAACAAATTACCATGTCATTGTGATTATATTAGTAGAAGAGGGAGGGGATTGCGATTAGGTGGGTGATCCCAAATATGTTAGAGGTCCTAGTCATCAAGAATATGAGATGGCAAGGTTCAAGTAGAAGAAAAATTTCCCACTATTTGGCTAGTCGGTGTGTCCATGCTAAGAGGTAGAGGAATGTTCGTGTGGTGGAGGGATTCGTCCATGGTGTCAGGGACATGACGAACCCCTAGTGGCCTTGTTTGGAATTATGATTTTGAGCCCATCAATGCCCACATGTGAGGAATGCACTCTCTCTTGGTAGAGAAACACCTTTTCTAGTAGGGGAAGAGGCATATGAGCAATTGTACAAGGGGCATTCACTTAATGCTCAGTTAGATTTTTTTAATGAGAAACCACTAGGTCCAATTTATTGGCTTGGACTTAGATCTATAACATAATATTAGAATAGATACTAGCAAAATAGCATACATAGAAAAGTGGTTAGAAAAGTGGTTATCAATAGACAAACTAGTAATGAAAGAAAATTTTCTCTCTTTCCAAATTGAGAACATAATCTCTCTTTGTAAACATGCCATATCTAGTTGTATTTAGTAGGAAGCTTGAGCTAGTCACTAGAAGTATCATATTCCATGAAAAGGGATCAAGGAAAAATGACTTAAAGAAGTCATGAATCCAACACTAGATAGCCTAGGATTGAGGATAGAACCAAAAAATATTGTTTTATGGTTTCCAAATGGCCATAGAAAGGGCAATGCAACACTAGCACAACCAAGTGAGTTAGTTGATATCTCATTATGAGACCCTAGTAGAGAAGATATCATGTTAAGTGAGCCAATTTAGATTCAACTAGAACATCCTAAATAGTTTAAAAGTTGCATCTCTAGTGAGAGGTAAAATATTGAAGAATCCATCTTAGATTAAGCTAAATCTCCATAGGCAAGTGAGAAGCAAGCCATGAGTAATCTTTGTAAGGTTTATAACTCCTAAAAGGAGTATTTAGAATTCATTTATAATCCTTCCACCATGGTTTGATGCAATGTATTCCCACCTTGTAAACTATTTTAAGGGAACTAAATCTAAGATAGTCATATAAGAACCCAATTCTTGATTCCCAAGCTTGGATTTAGCTTTGAAATTTGGTCAAGAAAGCCAAGTCCTATTATTTCTTGAGAAAAGACCAAAAAGAGTGCAAATCCCATGTTTGTAGAGTCTTAAGGTACAAACTTAGGGAACTATATCAAGGGATTGAACTTGGAAAGTGTTCATAGGAGACCACCATAAGGAATGTTGGTTGATGGAGATCCTAATTCTAAAGTTCCAATTCCAAATGAGCCATGACTTGACAACCTCCCAAGCATGCTAGATGCTCTTGGCAATAAAGGTACCTTGTATTCACAATAGTTCATTCATGATGATAATGGTTTAAAATCCCAAAACATGCATTAGATTAAATAGCTTGAGATAGTACTAGAAGCTATGCAATGCCAAAGAAGAATTTAATAAGCTTATGGGCCCTCTAAGGCATGAATGATCCAATTGGCACACAAAGCCAACCCCTATCTATAAGTATCAATAAGGAGAAGGTACCAAAGTCCCATAAGAGGAAAATAAATTCCTAGGAAACTTAGTGAAATCTACTTTATTGTTCTCCATTGAGGCCTAAAGAAAAACCTTAAGGAGCCACACCAGCTTCTCATTAGATGCTTTGGAAGGAGCCCAATAAGATGATTAGTAGACATGGGTGGTAAAAAGTACTTCAAAGTGAATCCAAAGTTTTCCACTAAGGGAAATGGGTTTGGTGATCTAATAATACAACTTGTTTTCAAATGATAAAGAATCAATTACCTCAAGGAAACTAAGGAAAATTGGAAGAAAAAGGGATTCAAAAAAATGGAAAATCTTCCCATGATCAACCAATTTCTAACCATATTCCAGTTTGGGGAGAAAAGTCTAGATAAAAGAATTTTTTCCATTGGATGCTAGAACTAAAAACAAGACAATTTTTTTTAAGGCACTATAAAGAATTATTAACATTATCTTGTTCCTCAAGAAGAGTGAGGAAGGAATCATTAGAAAATTGACCATTAGCATGATGGAAGAGTTAAAAGAGAAATGCCATTGACCCTTCATTGAGAGATATCATTGCTAATAGGTAGCCAAACCATAGAGAATTATTTCCAAAGGGAAACCTTGCTTGATGGAGTGAAGAAATCCAAATGAAGAGGATTGTCATCCATTGATAGTAAGCAAACATGAATCTACAAAGAGCATTTTAACTCACTAGTCTAAAACCTAATGCTTGAAGCATGACTAGAATTAAAATCCATTTAATATAGATATAAGATTTTACACAACTCATCTTGATAAAGAGATTTTGATGCTAAGAGCATTGAGCTCATTCCATACCTTACCTTGAACAATAATAAAATTAACAAGAATCTAGTGGCCCTTGATAAGGCTTGTTTGTTCCAACTACATGGTAAGTTACAATATTAGATAAGGAATGTAGATCACAAGAACTTTGCCTATGGTATTGTATGAATTATTCAAGAAAGTGATTGGCTACCAATTGTTAATCTCTTTCAAATCACCATCTTTAGGTATGAATTTGATATTTTATTAATTTTGAAGTCTTCCAAGGTGATAGTAGTCTAGGATTCATTATATACCAATAAAAGATCAAGGCCAATTATGTCCCATAATTTTTTGTAGAATTTATAGAAAAATCCTTCGCAATCTAGGACTTTGACATTAGCCATGGATAAAATCACCTCTTGCACATCTACCAATTATAGGTGTTTATCATATAAGGTTTACTAAGAAGAAGAAAAATCGATGGGAATGTTGCAAGTATGTGCAATTGGTGTTGTCATTGATTCCAACAAGCTTTGGTGTTGTCATTAGTTTCAACTATATGAGTAGGAGGTTTTTGAAAAAGTGTGAGCAATTGGAATTGAGTTGATGTTGTCTCTAATGATGCTTTGATTAGTTGCATTATGTTGTCATTAGTAAGCCACTGGTGTCAACCTCTAGTGTTGCTTTGATAATCTTCTACCTATGGATGTATGGTGGGTTTCTATGTTGTAGTTGGCTTGGTGGTGATGAGGAAGTGATGAAAATGTCGAAGATGTGTCTCAAGTGCTTGGTTTCCAAGTGCTTTTGAGAAAATTTGAATAAAAAGAGGAAACAATGTGTTGCAGTGGTGTTCTGTGTTGTAGAGTTGTGTTTTGGTTTTGCTCTACATTTCTTCTATGTTGAAGATCTACTTGTGTGGTTTGGATATGTTGATCAGAGATGTTCAAAGGTATTGCATTTAGAATTTGGTGTGCTAGATTATTGCACAGAGGAAGGTGTTTTCACCAGTGTGTGAATTGTGTATTGCAGAGGTGTCTAGGAGAAATGTTTTTTTTCCACATTTCTCTGCAGAGTGGTTTCAAGTCTTATGGATCTGGAAGGGTGCTAAAAAAAATTGCGTCTTTCTTCAGTTGAAGTTGTTTGAGGTTTGGTGCTTTGGAAGTTAGTTTATTGAGTTGCAATGTATGGAAGAATCATATGAGTGTATTGGGTGTGTACATTATTCAAGTAAAAGTATTTGCGAAGGAATTCAATGTTGGATTTCAGGGTGTTTGTGGAATATTCTCCAAATTGTGCTCAAGTGTTATGTGGTGTTCATGAGTCATCTTTTGGATTTGAGGAAGCATGTACTTAAATGTTAATGGTGTTAACACATGTTTGGCCGACCTTGGGTGTTTACACTAATTACGGAGTTGATTTGGTGTTTATGGAAGTGGTGTGTGGCGTGTATGAGTGGATTTAGGTCCTAACTAAGGTGTGTTGCAGTTCTCCTTCATTCCTTTCCACCACAGGAATGTTTTGGTGCTGACTTAATTTGAATTTGCACGGTTGAGGTGCTTAGCCAACCTTGGAGAATGTTTTCAAAGTTGAAGATGGTATAAATATGTGTTGAGTTGTTGAGGGATGCAAAGATAGATGTGTATGATGCGAATGATGCAAATTGTAGAGTTGTGAGGTGTGAATTTGTGTAGTGCAATGCGAGCTTTCATGTGTTAGATTACTAGATGGGGTGAGTAGAAGGTGTCTACAATCTTCAACAAGACTGTGAAGGTGTTGGTGATGCTATGGTGGAATTTTCTATTGCATTGAGATTGATTTCTCATTGTAACACTCTTCTCTATCTTCTTTTCTATTCTAGCAGTGAGCCCTTTGTAATCGGTATTGATATTACTTTATATTGTGATCTAATCATCACTATGTCTTTTCCTATGTTGGGTTTTCCACATAAATCTAGTGTTTCTTTGTGTATGGTGTTGATTTGGTTTTGTTTTAGTTATCTGCTTTCATTATTAATTATTCTAATAGATTAAGGGTAAATTGAATTAATGTGGATCTGAATGTTTGTGAGGGTTTTGAAGTTTTAAGGTACAAATTATTCACCCCCCTTGTCAGTTGTATTGTGCATTCAACAATTGGTATTGAAGCAAGGTTCCTTGGAAGAAAGCTTAACCGCTTGAGGTAGATCTGGGATGGCACACAAGAAAGATGTTCCTTTGTTTGATGGATTAAATTATTCTTTCTAGAAGACAAGGATGGAAGGTTTTCTAGTTTCTCATGGATTTGAAATCTTGAGCCTATTGAGACTAGATATACTATACTTGCAAATGAACCAAAGACTGATGATGATATCAAGTCCTATGAAAACAATGGTAAAGCAAGGTTTTCTATTTTAAGTGGTCTTGCTAATTTTGAATTAGTGAAAGTTATGAATCTGAAAATTGCTAGAGAAATTTGGGTAAAGTTAGAAAGCATTTATGAAGGAGATGTTAAGGTCAAGTAAGATAAGATGTAGAATCTGGAGATCATGTTTGAGACCCTGTGAATGTCTAAAGATGAAAAAATCACAAGCTACTTGCAGAAGGTGGATGAAGTTGTCAATGACATCAGAGGTCTTGGTGGTGAACTGAAAGAAGAAGAAGTGGTAAAGAAGGTACTCATAACTCTTCCTAAATCTTATATAGTCATAAAGTTTTTTCTATTGAGGAATTGCAAAATTTGAATCAATATACCATAGATCAGTTGTATGGTTCTCTAATTGCTTTTGAAATGAGCTAATTTGGTACAAGTAATGCAAAAGTTGAGACTATTTTTAAGGCCAGTAAATCAGAGAATACTATGGAATCAGATCAACAGTATCTTGATGATGTGGAAGCTAGCTTTGTGAGAAGAATGAAAAAGGGTACTAGAAAGTACAAAGGTAATTTTTCTTTCAAATGTTTCAACTATGGAAAGATAGGTCATTATGCTTCAAGATGTCCAAATAGAGCTTTGAATGAAAAAATAGGGAGAACAAAGGTAAGATGATTAATAAAAGTTATTTTGTTAGAGAAGATGCTAGTATATCTGATGATGAACCTAATTATGGAGATGATGAGGATGGTGAATTCTTGTTTGTGGCTTTGAAAGATGAAACTAATTCTACTAACTTTGAGATATGTGTGAAGGAAAAGGCTCTAGAAGCAAGTACTAATACTAAAGGCACTTTGGTGTTGTAAGAGAGGGGGACCATCGCGTGCAAGACCCCAGGTCATGGAGGGCCAAGACGTGAGAGGCTTCCCTAACTTACCTCAGCTAAATGGAATGTTTAGGGTATGAAGATGAGAATGATGAGGACTATAGAGTCCTGTAACCACTCTGCAATCCCGAGTTTTGAAGTGGGGCTAGGCGAGCTGATTTTCAGGTCCAACAATACGCCTTTGGAAGCTCTCTGCCTGAGGACGAAAGCACGATCTTTGAACGACGGTGCGGCGCGTTGGCATCTCTAAAGTGCGCTGGCGTCCGTACGGTCAGACAATAGCAAAGATGAGGTCAAACCTAGAAAAACTAGCTAACGACCTAGTTGACTAACTAAAGGGCCAAAATGATGCGATTAAGTAAATAAAGTATTCTCTAATATTATAAAGCAAAAAGTCAAGAGTGAAAAGGGAAAGAATGATCTCACCAATAAATTCAGTCACTGGATGGCTCCTCGAAAGCACTACTCCTACACAGAGAAAGAGAGGAAAATGTTGGATGGTTGTATAGGGGCCTGCCTCAGTCAGACCCCCATTTAGGTGTTTCCACCTCCACGGACAACCAAGGAAACGAGATAAAGAAAGTAATGTAGTAAAGAGCACAAAAGCACTACAAATCAGTAAAGTGCTAACTCAACCAAGTGATAGAAGGAAAGAAAGGGAAGCTTACCACCTCCACCAAGAGCACTCAAGGCTACTTGGGGGAGAAAATGAGAGTACTTGAGCCTCTGCTGCAATGGTGTTTCATTCCCAACTTGTTCTACCAAAGATGGAGTGTTGTGTTTGTTGTAATGGGGTGCTAGTATGTTGTTTGAGAGCTTGAGAGTGAATGCAAGAGTGTGAAGTGAGCTTGTGAATGGAGTGAAGAGTTAGAATGCATGTTGAAGGAATGAACTTGAAGAAGGAATGGAGAAAAACAGCCATATTTAGGTCGGCCAGCTGAAGGGGGCGTTACAACTTGACTCCCAATGAGAAGTGTAATGCCTCTGCAGGTTCAGCCGCAGGAATCTACCAAGGACGTAAGCGTGCCGCCTGGGCGTCCCCAATAGAAACGCCTCCACTGATGCTCAAGATAGGCGCCAAGTGGGATGCAAGAAGTGGGCTTAGGTGGAATTAAGCCTTCAAACTTTGTTTTATAAAGTGGAGAGGGAAAAAGGGGTAATTTACACATGGGGTGCAAATTCACTCCTATACAGGTGTCTACTTTTCATGCTATATGGGAGAAGAACTACTAGATCATTAATAGTGGATGCTTTAATCATATGACCAATGATAAGAGTAAGTTTGTTAAACTTGAAAAATATGGAGGACGAATTAGGTTTGGTGATGATACATTTTCTAAGATATGTGGAAAAGGTTCAAACATTTTTTATGGAAAGCATAACATTGATGATGTTATTTTTGTTAAGGGTTTAAGACAACCTCTTGAGTTTTGGACAAATGTGTAGAAAAGGATATAATATTATGTTTTAGGATGATGGTTGTGAGATCAAAAAAGGCTCAAGAAATGTGATTGTTGCTAGAAGAAAGATAGATGGAAATGTTTATTAGCTCAAAGGTGTTGATGGTTATTGTTTCATGACTCAGATCAATGAGAGTTGGCTATGGAATAGAAGAATATGTCACATAAATTTTGATAGCCTAGTGAAAATAAGTTTAGTTCAAGCTTTGAGAGATCTACCAAAGATGACAAAGCCTATAAATGTTGTTTGTAAGGAATTTCAAGTTGGGAAGCAAGCAATAAGAAGTTTCAAAGTCAAAGAACAATCTTTTATCAAACTGTTGGAATTGGTGCATACAGATCTTTGTGGTCCTACCATAGTAAGAATTCTTCAAGGTGATAGGTATTTCATGCTATTGATTGATGATTATTCTAGAATGGCATAGGTCACTTTTCTAAAAAAATTAAGAAGCTCTAGATAAGTATAAATCATTCAAAGTTATGGTTGAGAATGAAATCAATATGAAAATAAAGTGCTTGAGGTCTAATAGAGGTGGAGAGTTCACCTCCAATGAATTCAATATATTTTGTGAGAAAAATGGAATAAAGAGGCATTTATCTGCCCCTAGGACTCCACAACATAGTAGAGTGGTTGAAATAAATAATAGGACTGTTTAAGCAGTTGCAAGGACAATGATGAAAGAAGAAAATCTACCAGAAGTAGATATTGGAGAGAAGCAATTCATACTATTGTTTACATACTTAACAGAGTGCAAGCAAGGGAAAACAACACAAAGACTCCCTACGAGCTATGGTATGGAAGAATTCCTAATATTAAATACTTTAGAGTGTTTGGAAGCAAATGCTATATCAGAAGAGATGAAAGCTTAGGAAAGTTTGATGCAAGGTTTGATGAAGGTATCTTCCTTGGATATTCCACTATAAGAAAAGCTTACCAGTGCTACAATAAGAGGCTAAGAAAGATTGTTGAGTGTAGTATCAAGGTTGATGAAGACATATAGAAGAATCAGTGGTGATAGATGTACATGAATCAGATGATTTTTCTTGTAGAGAAGAAGAAAAAGCTAAGGAAAAAGAAGTGAAAATTGAAGAGGAAGAAGCTCTGAAAAGGATTCCTAAAACTCCTAAGTATGTGTAGAAGAATCATTCTAAAGAACAAGTCATTGGTGATAAGAGAAAAGGTGTACTGACAAGAAGGAAATATGTTGGAGAATAGGTAAATCTATGTTTACTTTCTGAAGTTGAACCTAAAACAGTGATTGAAGAATGTAAGGATGAGTATTGGATCAAGGCTATGGAAGAAGAACGAATGCAGATTGAGAAAAAACAAGCTTGGGAACTTGTCCCAATACCAGCAAAAAAGAATGTGATTGGAACTAAGTGGGTATTTCGAAACAAACTGAATGAGAATGGAGAAGTGGTAAGAAACACATAAAGGCTTGTGTGTGAAGGCTACTCACAAGTAGAAGGAATAGACTTTGAGGAGACATTTTCTCTAGTAGCAAGGATGGAAGCTATCATGATGTTTATGGATTTTGCAACACATAAGGATTTCAAAGTATATCAAATGGATGTGAAGTCTACTTTATTGAATGGTGAATTTGAAGAAGTATACATAGAACAACCAGAAGGATTTCAGTTATCAGATAAACCGGATATGGTTTGTAGATTGGAGAATGCATTATATGGGTTGAAGCAAGCTCCCAGATCTTGGCATGCAAGGTTAGACAGGTATTTGTTATAGCAAGTATAAAGGTACCATAGATAGTAATCTCTACTTCAAATTTGAAAAATATCAAATCTTGATTGTGGTTGTGTATGTTGATCACATAATTTTTGGAGGAAATGAAGCTATGTGAAAGAAATTTATAGAAGAGATGTAAAAATAATTTGAAATGTCAATTTTTGTGGAGATGAATTTCTTCCTTGGGCTACAAATCAATTAGACAGATAAAGGTATTTTCATTTCACAATCAAAGTATGTCAAGGAGATGTTGAAGAAGTTTGGAATGGAAGATTCTAAATTGGTATGTACCCCTATGGTTATTGGTTACAAGCTGAGCAAGAATGATGAATCTCCTAAGGCTGATTAGAGCAAGTATAGATCAATGATTGGAGGACTGCTATATCTAACTGCTACCTTCTAGTTTTTCCCTAGTACAAATATTTTTTTTCAAAACCTTCATATATCATTCTATAGGATACATCCATCTCGTTCTTACTGGGCCACAATGCTCTAGTTCATATTCTAGATGTATTAAAAGATGCATAGAAATGTTAAAGATTGATGGTGGAAATTCTCGTTCCAATAGAAAAAGGACTTCAACAACATTCTCCCTCAAACTATCAAAGTTTGAAGGATCTAATACATGTAAACTCATTCTCTTTAATATTAGGCCCAACCTTATAATTTCCAATCTTGGCCCCTTTGCCAAACTTGATATATTTACCACAATAGTTAAAATATTCACGATTATGACATGATAGTCATGAGTCTTGAGGCCTCTTAAGCTATTAATGTTAGTTTGGCTTTCGATGCTGCTACCTACATATCTAGTGGGAAAGCGAGACTGAGACATCAACTGTAAGAATTATGCACGTTGTTCCTTTGTCCAGACATAAGGAGCACTAGGTTTTCTATATTTTTCATTATCATATTTTTCAACCCAAAGATTTCGACGAATCTTTATTTCTCGAAAGTCTTCACATGATGAAATAGTATCAAGAGCACTAAAAAGAGTTTCTATAATAGCATAAGCTATATTTTCTCAATATGAATAAAGTCAACAATATGCCTAATGGCTATATCCTTAAAGTATGGCAACTTATACAATATGCACAACCGTTTTACACCACTTTCATTACATGGATCATATATACTACCAACAATCCCATCATTTTCAATAATTGACATTCTTTTTTGTCCATTCTCCACAATGTAATCACTTGTTATTAGCAATGGCACTTCATGATTCTCTTCTTTACCATTGAAATGTGTTTTTTGTCGACAATATGGATGATCTGTTTTAAGGTAAGCATGATGTCCACAATAAATACACTTATGCAAACTTCTTGAGTGCCTCACAAAATCCTTAAAGTTGCAAGTAGGACATGCATGGTATCCATGAACAGAGAGACTAGACAATGTGCCATATGCAGGAAGATCATGAATCGTAAACAATAAGGAAGCTCTTAAAGTGAATTTGATTCAATGACCATCCCTTAAAGATTGAATTGCTTCAATTCCTTTCCACAATTCCATTAGCTCATCATATAATGGCTCTAGATAAGCTTCTATTGTATCTGAAGTCACACTTTTCTTTCCTGGTATAATCAATGATAACATTAAGAAAAATGGTCTAGTTGATAACCATGGAGGCAAGTTATAATTTATTAGAAACACTATCCAAGTTGACCATTTAGTACTTTGATCTGAGAATGGGTTCACCCCATCTAGAGCCAAACCCAACCTTATATTACGAGGATCTTGAGAAAAATCGGGCCATCTGTTATCAAATTCCATCCACGTCTTAGAATCAGGCACATGTCGATTTTTTCCATTAGTGCTCTTATTTTGGGCATGCCACTGCATAAGTTCAGCAATGTCTCTGTACCTATACATTCAGAGTAATCATGGGATTATTGGAAAGTGGTGAAGAACCTTTCTAGGAACCACAGCTGATTTCAACCCTTGTTTATACCTCAATTCATGACATTTCAGACATTCACTCTCATTTGCAAGATGTTTGTGAAATAATACACAACCATTCACACATGTGTGTATGTTTTCATACCCCAAGCCGAGCTTACTGATTTTCTTTTTACATTGACTTCATTTTTTTGGCAATGTGGAGTCAACTGGTAACAATGAACTTAATAATGCCAATAACTGATCTACACTCTCATTTTTCCAACCATGCACCACTTGCAAGTTAAGAATTTGAAGGATTGTTGTAAAATGACTTAACTTGCAATTAGCATACGTAGGATTTAAAGCATCATCCATTGACTTGGCCCAATCATCGCTTAGACCCTCATTCAACATTCTATCAACTTCAAACCCTTTGTCAAACATTTATGCCTGTTCATCTATGTTTGGTGCCACTTCATCTATGTTTGTTGCCTCTTCATCTCTCACAGTCTGACATTCTATCATATCTTCATAATAATTGTAAGCCCAAGGGCTTATACCACTATACCCATATCTTATCATATGTCGATAAATCATATTTCTTTTTTTCACCTTTCCACCAAGACAATTTTTGTATGGACATGGATATTTATCAATGTCCCTCTCATCATCTACTCTCTCATCATATGCATGATATTGATCTATAGTCAAACTTTGATGCTCATCCATCTATAATATTGTGCATTCCCATATTAATTTAGTTTCTAATTTAAAGAAGAAAAAAAATCTGAAAACAGAGATGCCAAAACATTGTTGAAAGTAGACACTTTTAGTACAGACCATAATAGAAAGAAGAGGATATAATGAGTCATTGTTCTAAGATCCATCTTACATTCATTTGAAGTTTACCTAATGAGAATGGAATATGCCTATGTTTCCTATCAGCTTACTTTCGGCAATGAGGGTTTTGAATAACCTCTGAATTCGCTACAGAGGGCCTCGCTAACTTCAAATTCATTGCAGCAAACTCTGAATTCCTTGCCCACCTTTTCAAAAGTTTCCAGGTCCTATCCAAACAAGCTTTATCACCCATGCAAGTGCTTTAGTACCTATCCATAAGAATAACAAACGTCAACAACAATCCAATTTCATTCCCATGCCAACAATTATACATTTTACAAGTTGTCTAACTTATAAATATAGACAAGTTATGTAAACCACTAGATAAATAGCATTTAAAGGTTTGTCATCTCTAACTTAT